>QNGE01000695.1:154932-165287 GCA_008508345.1 Paragonimus westermani | reverse complement strand
ATATATATATATATATATATAGATATATATATATATATATATATATATATATATATATATATATATATGGGAACAATGCAGTTGCAGCAAAAAAGTGAAAACACTAACCTGAGTTTGATTTAGGACGGCTGTAACACTGTCCGAAACATAGATTATTCTTCCGGTATCGCATTGGCAAACAAACAGGAAACCGTCTGCGGCCTATTGTTTGACAGAAAAAAACGTTCCAATAAAGTTAGTATGCCTCCTTGTACGAGCGAAGTGATTCACTTTATTAGAAACCAACATCAGAACATCGAACGTCTGGACGAATGGAATAAATAAATAGAAAGCTGTTGACATAACAACGACCAGAACAGGAAGCGAGCTCAATAAGCAAAAATAAAGTTTACCAAAATTGCACACGAGTACGTTAAGACAAGTCGTTGTGTAAAGCAAAAAAGAGGACCCACTAGGAAAAAATGGCAGTCGCGTTAGGAAGGCGAAGCAATAAAAACCTGGATCAGCGTACCTCAAGTACCAGGTGCTTTAATTCTTGGTCCGACAGAAAGGATGGCCTGTAAGATCCATCGGCTCCGGTGTTTCCAGTGCCTAAAATAATACAAGGAAAACGACAACAGTCACCGTGATTGCAGATAAAGACACAAAAGTGTCAATATCATACTGAACACCCATTTTCATAAACAGCAGCACATTACAAAAGAAGTGGGGAAAAGAGAAACCTAACTTCTGTGAAGCTTTATCGAAACTCAAACATTCAATAGTCCAAAGACTCCACACTTTGCAAACGAACAACCGAATTCCGAGGAATAGCATGACAACACCCCTAAGACGACAGCTTTGTTCCCCCGTATCATAAAATGCGCCTAACTAGCACACAACTCCATCAAATAGCACAAGCACCTGTGCCACTGCGTCCAATCAGTTGCCGCCCGTTTTCCAACCACCGATCTTGCGAGTCCTGAGGGTTGAAGCTCAAAAGATTCACAATGGCCGACCAACTGGTAGCTGTCTCCAATGTCCTACTCCAACGCATGTCGTCTGTCATTCAGTAGACCCGAATATCGGCAAAGGATGCACGGAGTAGCAAACAACAATGTAGCATCCTTGGTACATGATTCGGCCAATCGAGTCTACGCATCTCTAAAGACTGACCGTCATTTGCAAATATTCGCTTCATAACCTTGTCGTTTTTACAAAGCGCCACATGTAAATTGAATTACAAAACAATATATAGTTTAAACAACAAATAAAATATGGGTCATCAAAAGGACGCATTCTGTCAACGTGGCCGAAGCATCCAGTCCATAAAGTTGTAAGACGTGCTCAACTCATACAAAGCAAAAGGCACACATGGAACGTAAGATATAACTTGGGGATTCGAAAAACCCTTTATAGAAAAAATCAAGATGAATTTACCCTCAACCGGAGTAAAAAAGGTAAATAAGGTAAGTCATTATCATTGAAATTGACGTAATGTGTTTAACTAAGGTGATAGGATAAACCTAACGCAGAGAACAAGAATCTGAAATAATATTTCGAATGTCCTAAGTGGTTTCCGAAATATGGGAAGGACCTTTTAATTCAAACGACTTCCCACGAGCACACAGCCTTCAGGGTCACATGTCCCATATACACAAAATGAGTTGTCAAACAGTTTTGATCGGTCGTTCCATCCGTACATTGTTTTATTATTGCCGATGTGCGAGATGGCCAAGGACCGGACGATACCGGTGCTAGACGATTCGAACTGAGCGTTCTAAGATGGGTTGTAACAGTGAGTAACCGTAGAAGAGACGACAGAACAGCCGAACCCGACATTCAACAGCATACACGACACAACCTGAACATGCTCTGATTCCACAGAATAATCCACTTAGACGATAGTTTTCATCTGGTTTCATGTGTGTTTGAATTGGCGTTTACCGCAACCCATCACAGTGGTTCGTTTTACAATGTTCGATTCCAAGCGTCATCTCCATACTGCCAAACACATGATCGATTCCTTAGTTTAGCTAGTGCACCACAATTCACTCTTAATTGTCTGTTGATTCTAGCTCGGCCACAACTATCTATTCGTTTCACAACCAGTTATGTAGGGTTTTATTCCATGAACTGAACGGTTTGACCCTTATCCGAGCTCGTATAAAGAATCAAGGCAGTCAGGTCATTGGTATGACGCCCTTCCCAGCGTTCTCGAATCAATTGAAGCCCACTAACCTGGATAAACGAAAGATGATGAATCGTTAATTTGTGTACGAAATCATCGTGAAGACATGTCTAGGGATACAATGTCGGTCCCTCCAGGGACCTATTATACAATCCAAGGGGTGTTTTGAAGATACCTGTCGGCTACCGATGAATAGGGAAGCGGACAGACTCGATTAATCTGTTCGGAAGCTTGAATATTTCACTACAGACCATAAATTTAACATGTTTGCCGTGCAGAAATGTCGAGATATTACCACGTGACACCTTTTAAAAGTAGCACGCAATCAAACCAAAACCGTCGAAGGACGTTGGGGCAACGACCACCGAGTTTTAAGGCGGCATATGATCAGAAGTCAAACCTCGTTTGATCGGATCCTTGAAAGAAAAACTTATCCAGACCAAACAACCCCATGAAAGACAATATCGATCTCTAGGGTCCGTTTTCTCTAGTAACATGCGACTGATCTTTGTTAACCATACCAAATGAATACTCGTGTTTCCCGTTCGCAATTGCGTGTCAAGGTATGACGGCCCAAATCGCTACTAACTGTTTCTGCCAATTATCTGTAATTCTTGGTGTACCCCACTACATACATTCAGATTGGGACTTTTCATTCATGTCCTCTGTCCTACAGAACTCTGTATGATATGAACAAGTTGCAACAGACAAGACAATCATCCATAATCAAACCTCAAGGTGACCCTCAAGTTGGGCGGTTGAACGGTACACTCCTGACAGCTACATCACTAGCTATAAAATTTAAGAACCACCTACTAAGCAGTGGACATTTGCTCTCTCTGATGCGCCGCACAACAAACAGGACTCGATAGATAGACTTCTTTGTACAACAGCCATTCGACCATTGGCGCTACTTCTACTATGAGTACACATTCCTGAATCGGCTTATTTTTTGAAGGGATTTTAGCTCATCTAATTTAGACCTACTGGTGAGAAAAATCGAATAAGTGGAAGGTAATCCGCGCTACGTTTGTATGGATATCATAGGTGAGTAGAAACCGTATCCATTCGTCAGCCAGTCTTCGGAAACAAAGAATACAGCAAACCTTGAAATACGGATCCACTTCAATCGGAGAGTCCTAGCTTCCCACAATCTCGCGACCGTTGGAACCCCCCTCCATCAGCCGTCATGAAATACGAAATCCAAACACACCCCACCGTCATCCGTATCGAGTGGATTACGGTCTAACACTGTAAAATACTATTCGAACAAAAGTCCATCAACACTTGTTACGCATACCAGATTGATGATTCCCCACATTGTTTAGTTCAATTAATTATTTTGATGACCCCTGTCATAAATCTACATGTGCTTGTACGGATTATCCAGTGACATTTTTCGTGTTGCGCTTTTCTTAGTAGATGATGTTTTGGCGCTTGCTACGCGGCGCGTTTGTTTCCAAGCCCTAATTTCCAGCTGCTGCAAATCTTGTCGATCCCTTATATTAGCTACCATGCCTCAAGTGTGAAAACGGCATCCAGACTGTGCAGACTCCACATTTACCTGAACTGTAGCTCAGCACTCACTCATTTCGCTTAAACCGTATCTTTTCATTTTCTTCGCTAAATGTTGCCCGAACACTGTTGCCTTCCATAGACACATTACATTAAACTCGGTCGGTACTCACGATTAGCGAACTATCATCTATATCTTTACAGTCAGTGAGTTTTTTTATACTTTTTCCAGACTATCCTTGATTCACAAATTTGCCGGAGTACTATTTACATATGAATAAGAGATCACTCAACCCAAAGCATTTTTGGAAAAAAAAAAGTTGTGTTCATGACGTGAGGTCTTCAAGCTCTGTCACGGTAGATAAATGTTAGTTCAGTCTGTCCGATTGTTAATCCTACAACAGTCTTTGAGAATGGTTGCGCGTGCAAATAAGCCCAATATTTTTCAAACGCTCCAAGCGTTAATGCACGTTCGATCAACCGTACCATGCGGTACTGCCACAGCACTGTACTACTATATACTCCACCCCCTTTTTCCAAAGGCTCTCATCCCATTTCACCTTCCACAACGTTTGAACACCGAGTTACACATATATATACATCACCCACTGAATGTCAGTTTTTTTCCACTGTATATGAAGCGAAGCGTGGGCATGACAAAAACCGTGGAGTCAGAAACAATTCGACACAGACTGTTTCGACAACAACAACTCGAAATTGACTGAAAAACCCCAAACTATTTCGCGATTTCTGTCGCACAAGGCTGTCTGGCTTAAAGTACGCCGGGTTATTTTTTTACGTGGTTCATAGAGGATCTTCAGAACACTCACTTTGATGAGGTCAAGTTCAGTACACGTAAACTCAAATATGCGCAAATAAAAACGCCAACGGTATTAAACTCTGTTGACACACACTACTTAACAGAGTTCGCCTCTACTTAACGAAGCTTGCAGGAGGAGCAACGCGGATCACGAGCGTCATACAGTACACCGTGCACGCAGTTGTTGATTTCCATTTGGACAAGAGAAATTGTGGAATAAAGTGATGTGTATAGCGGCTTTCACCGATCGTATTTTATTGCTGGCTCAATGAACCACAACACACCAAGTCTCGTCCATGCAACACAGTGTTAACCAACATCGTGAACAATCGAGGTAAAATGAGCGACTGACTTTTTTCAATGTGACGTGGTACAAGAGCCCTCCCCCTTTAACGGCATTTCATACTTCTCGGTAAAATGTCAGACCACTGAGGCATGCTGTCGTCACAGCACCGTACACGTAACCTGACAAGTTTATATAATTATCCGACAACTGAACGGACTAGTGACAACAGTTAACACCACCCAGTTTTACATTATCACGATACTCGTGACTCTTTACGAACGTCTTTCGCCGTCGTCCTATCGCATTAAAACCGAATGCAACGAGCAGACGTTATGTTTATAAAGGGCTACTTTTAACTCACCTTGATTTTTTTTACACTTATCTGCGAACCTCTAGCATTTTACAAATAAACCCCAGATAGACAGTAAAACTGGGAATATATCAGGAAGAGTACACACGCGCAAACTCCGGTACACGTGTCATTCAATCTGCGATACGTGTAATATCGACTGCGGAACCATTTCGCATAACTGCCCCCTACAAATCGTACGTCTAACTTCGGACTTGTGCAACCACTCGATCAATGCATTGAGATTTTCTATCCGCAGCTCAGTAACACACCGTAGCGTTTGTCCTTATAACATGGGACCAGAAACAGAGTTAACAGTCGAGCAGACGCACACAACTTTCAAACGGCGTTGTCAGGGGCAGAGCTCAGCATGAGAGCCTACAAGAACTTTCGGAAGGTGCTGCCACTCTCATTTTAGTGTCGAGGATGTTCTGTTAACTGCGAGTAAAGTTGCACTTCTGTATTCCACCGACGCAGTTGCCTGAGATTGGACGGTCGCCCAATCTACTGTCCAGTCTTAGCAGAAATGACATTTTAGCAAATCACTTTGATTCCCTACGATTTCTTGGGGCATGCATATTGATAAGTTGTCGAACAAGCGAAGTGGAACCATCGCGTTGGGTGTCAATCGAAATGGACTATTGGTTGTTGCACAGCCAATCACGCGCAACATGAACGCACAGAGTGACTGACCGCGCATGGCGCAAGAGCACACGTTAAGCACTGCGTACTGCTATAAGAGGTACAATAAGGCCGATCGATTTACGGTGTGAAGGCGGTGACCTAACTTTCACTCACCGTTAGATATAAACCGATGACGAACCAGCTGGTCCAGTGGTCATCAGCGAAGTGGTGGTCAGCCGAGTCAACAGTGTTGGGTCCTGTTAGCACCACGAACATGAGGGAACTAAACCCACAGCTCGTGGATAAATGGTAGCCTGTATATTTAAGTGGTAAGCCACGGAGTTCCAAGGGGGTATATGAACGAGTTAGCTAGTTTACATCAATTTCTCAAAGTCGGGAACCGATCAGCTACCTGTTCTCTGAACCTTCCGACTGAAAATTTGTTTCAGGACTGCGGCATTTCTATTACCACATTTCCCTGACGACCAGTCCGCTTTAGACTGTGGATAGGTTCATGCGCTCAAGTAGTACTATCTCGTCGGCCTGTCGTACTGCAGAGGAGATACCAACAAGTCTTGAAAGCACGTGTTTCCTCCATCAAGCTGCTCCATGTAAGACGTCCCGTGATATTTGAAAAAGGGTATACAATGCCCGTGCATACTCTGTTTTGTAGTCCGGAAACATGCCAGCCGAGCGCTTGGTGTACTGAGTGTTGTTTATCGAGACCATCAACAACTGTGTAAAACCACGGAATGGCTAAACAACAACGTGTTGAACGAAGTGGATGGGTGTTGTAAACCGCGTAATCACTCAAATCGATGGTTAGGAAAGCTATCTCAAATGAGGACGTGTCGTAGTCCATAGCATTTCTAGTCTCTACAGCTTCGTCCCTATAATAATGGTTCATAGCACTGTCAGAGTAAACAGTGGCTCGAGCCACTTTTGGTCATGTTCACGGTGCTATAAATTAACGAATCAAACGGTCAAACCCTCAGTGAAGAGAAAAACAGTCTTCGGGACTTATATCAGTTCCGTCGAAATTCTTCCAGAGTAACGAAGCTGACCACAAGTGAGCCACTGGCGAACTCATACGGAATAAAAAGTTAAGTAAAGCTTTGCCTGGTGATAGAAACAACCATCCACGATAAGGGTTTCGATTATGACGGTTTTTTTTCTAAGTCTCAGAAAAATACAGAGTAACTTTGACCAACAGGAAAAGCATAAATGCCTTAAATCATCTCAACTGAGGAATAATCAGATCAGCTATCGAACATTTGAGACCTCTGCGAGAACTTGCTCTACTGACTGACTCGTGAACACAAAAAAGAACGTTGAAGTGATTGTTTACTGCTCTTATTTGATCATATGCCATTCAAACAACACTCATTGTCATGTACAATGACGCATTTCCCCTATCTGATCCGGTCAGACCCTTCTTTGAAAATGCTAAAGTCGAACGGGGGGACGTTGTGGTCGTCATAATCGATCACAGCGAAGGCCAAGTCGTGGAAACAAACGCTGTATTTAATCATGATGAGAGACGCATTATGTCCTCACCTACACCTTTCCCAGTCAACGAGAGGCTACTTGGCCACTGAAAGAGGCTTCAATGGCAGTAGAAGCCAGTATAATATACCACTGCTCTTTAGGCAATCAATTCAAGCTCGTCACTAATAACCAACACGTTGCTTCCATTTATGACATACAACAGAAGAGACTTAAAAAACGACAATCAGTGTTGAGAAATGAGTCAAGGTTGCCCAACTAGTCAAAAGATTGGACATCTGTTGTAGTGCACTCGTCATCACCTGTAGTTAATCCCTACTTGCTGGCAAATATCTGAGTACTTATGATTTCATTCGCGTGCGAAATCCGTAATTGCAATTGATTTTTTGTCAGCTATCTTGTGCAGTTCGGGACGCCTAATCAAAATCAATCAGAACGCAGGCTTCATCCATGTTAAAGAACTCTGTTCATTTCAAAAATACGGCAGTCGATAGGGCGACAATAAAACTCGTAAGCAAACGGAACAGAGTGAGCGGCTGAGCTGTACTTTATGGAAAGTCTCATCATCTGCGTCATATGAAAATGGTTCCGCCACGAGTTATAGTGAAACCATGCTTCTCAGAGCATTTCATCAAACTTTTTCTCATTTATCCACGCAACACAAAACCGCGTCCACCACATTTTCCGCTTATCAGCTTCAACCAACAAATGATGCTCCTCTACCCAGCTGAGTTACGATGCCCGGCTCAGATCTCATGAGAAGAGAGGTACCCGAGATTGAGGTTGTAGTATAGCCCTGAACACGATCACATTCTTTCCGCAGGAAAGGAAGTAACATCAGACCCGGTTGGGTATCACGAGTAAGAGCATTTTAGTGGAAATGCCTCCCAATGTGAATTGTTTGTCAACCAGTCGAATTCTGTCCAGGAAACGTATTAAACCAATCGTGAACGTTCCAAAACTAGCATTCCAGTCTCAGATGGCTTTTACATCACCAATCAAGAAGCAATGTATGAAAATCTCGAAGCGCTCCAAAAAGAATGACAACGTGGAAGACCAAAATGTTTGGAGTAACTGCCAACCTCATGGAACACCCTTCAACCACCAAACCGTATAAAAAAGGATGTGACAGATTGTACTTTTACGCGTTCCCCATCATTTCGTAACACCATTTCATGCTATGTCACTTCCTTCCTTCGCTACCATACTGTCATTCCGGAGAAAATGGAGCTTTTTTCCTCAGGCCCTGGCTACTCTTGTGATCTCTCTTCAAATTATTTGCTATGGAATCATTTCCCAAAAAACGAATCAGACTGGAAGCAGCAATCAGTTAGTCCACATCGAACGTGGGTTCGACGGATGAACGTTCAACAGTCAAATCTTGGTTTCGTAGGACTCCTAGGAGAAGCTGCAGGAGCGTGTGAATTCGGAGTTGGGCGAAGAGTTATAAATGGTTAAAAAAACGTAAACAGTGGCGTCCTTGTTGCTGATACCTTGTGAGCGCTTCAGCACTGTCACGCACTGTCCTCTGCTGCCTCCATTTGGTGTTGACTTCTAGTAACCCAATAACCGATTCCTAACAAGAGGAAGAAGTGAAACCTAGTGATCCTTGTCTACTTCGGTCGGATGAATCCACTTGAGCAGATTCGTGCCGCTTTAAAGAACTTCAGATTCATTGAGTTGTGTCCTTCTTAGCCAAAATGGGTAAACTTAACACTCTGGATGGGTGGTTCTCATTCACAGGGCGCATGAACCAGGACTGACCAGCTTCCGGTAGAACACGAAATCCGTTTCGTGCATCGCTGTTCTACAGGTCAGACTTTCGAAGCAAAAAAAGAAACGTCAAGTCGACCCCCTATTCTAGGGTGAGAGAACTGGAGGAATCGCACCCGTACAATTCACGGATAGTGTTAAAGAAGTTTACGATTCCGCTCTTTCGCATATGACTTGGCCGGGGTGAGGGTAACTGGATGCAACATTTCAAAATAGTCCAAATCACTAGCTCTTTTGTATTGTTCACTTCTTATTCAACAAGTATCAAGCTTCCTCAAATTGGGTCACTATTCTTTTCTTCCTAACACAAGTTCGCATCACTAGTACCTACGGATAGCAATGCCTTTCGCCAGATAATTGCAATCCAGATCACTCTCAACAATTAATCAGCCTAGACGAACGCTAGAATCTAGAACCCCGATTAGGCCAACTTCCTACAATATTCGAATGCTTATACAAACTGGTCAGCAGGCAGCTATAACTCATACTGGATACCTCCGTTAACATCTTCTGTCTTACAGAAATTACCAGTCGAGAATGTAGCACCGTATTGAAGGTCCGATTAGTTTGTCGATTCGTGAGGCTAATTCCGTGTAGGCTCGTCCGAAGACCCTGCGATTTCGGTAATGGAATTGAGCGACCTCGGGATTAGGCGCCGA
The DNA here is from genome assembly GCA_008508345.1 of Paragonimus westermani. NCBI lineage: Eukaryota > Metazoa > Platyhelminthes > Trematoda > Plagiorchiida > Troglotrematidae > Paragonimus > Paragonimus westermani. The sequence goes on along the minus strand of QNGE01000695.1, from coordinate 155,585 downwards.
CACAAATGGGTTAGATCGCAATCCACAATCAACTCTATGGCTGAGCTATAAGGGTCGGTTCAAGTGGATAGATTTCGACCTAATAAAAGAGGTCTGTATGTCAATGTAGCTCGGACACAGTTGCAAATGAAGTTATCCGATCTTCTGCACATCTGGCGCGGCAAGGATGGTTTTGGGTAGAAACATGAATAGATACGTTGACAAACCAACAGCTGATGAACGCATTCCAGGTCAAAGGTTTTGTGACCATTTGCTGCGCTAATGGTGGTTAACGTCTGTTACAGGTCTGCGCAAACTACAACCTATTCTAGGTAGTCATCGAACTTTAGCATATTAAAGGCTAACCATGCACCTGGTGGCTTCCAATGTTCACTCGGATGTGAATCGAAATAGACCAAGTCGCCATCAGCTACTGCTGGCGAAGCTGCATGAACAGCCTTATATTAATTCGGAGCACCTAGGTGAGCCCTCAATGTGCGATAACATGCGCGTTCTGGTGAACCTCCACAGCGTCGCCGACAACGGCTTGACGTTGACAAAATGAATGAACCCGAAACGTTGAAAAAATTATAAAAGGCTGGTTTGCAAATCTGTCGTTCAGATACATGGAAGCTTGCTGAGCACAAATTCGCTAGATCTGTAGGTGTCACTTT
>QNGE01000695.1:99821-146294 GCA_008508345.1 Paragonimus westermani | reverse complement strand
CAGTCCTGAATGGAACCCCGCCACCTATAACTAACAGCTATGTGGTCTATCTGAGACCAGGTCTGACTCAGAGAGGGAGGGCGCCAAGTATAGCAATGACGTGCACGATGCCTAAAACTAGTGCTGGCTAAAAACAGCCTGTGCTCAGCGCACAGTTGCAATAGTCGTCCGTCATTGTCCGAGCCATGTGATGCTATCCCAAACCTGCCACCTAAACGAGATTAAGCTTTACCAAGGCGGCCGACTTGGGCGTTCATACCTCCGGCCAGAACGACTATATCAGAACCATGTGTGGACCGGAAGAGAATGGCCTGATCCGAATAAAAGACGTCCTTGGAGCCGACGTCACTACAGTCAGTTGGAGCGTAAGCAGACACAACGAAAAGATTTCTGATAGTTTTGCCTCTAGAACTGACCCTAACAGAACCTGCCAAGCGGACGGCACAAAGTCTACTATTAACAGGAATCCAATCTACCAATACGGCTGCGGCCATCGTGCTCAGGACTACACCTAGTCCAGCTTGACCGGTAATGGCGGCCGGAAATTCACCTGAAGTGTATAACCAGTATCGGGTAGAAAGTGCAGATGCTGTTAATTCCATACGTTGACTACTGTAGTGGATTCTATTCGCCGAGATACAGCAAACATCAATATGTAGCGAGTATAACGTTCGCATGAGAGCAGCCTGTTGACCTATCTGTTTTAGAGTACGAACGTTGAAGGCACCTATATTAATTTGCGTTCTAGGTCGAAGCACAGGACGAGGGAGGTCTGGGACTGAATGGCAAGAGCTGGGACTTATCGGCACAGTGTTACTGATTAATTATATCTGCTGTGGGACCTGTAGAGAAGTTATCAGAATTGGGAATCGGGAGGGGCCAGAGAACTAAATTTGATAAGACAGTGGGGGAGGGGTCAGCAGTAGCATGTTTTCGCCTATCCACCCTGCTGTATGAAGTAGATAGGGAGACCTGGTTTATACTGCGAGACGGCCGATGCAGTGTGGAATTGTTTGTGTTGTGAGGATTCATGGTTGTGTGAGCTGAGATACTGCCAGAACGTCCAGACCTAGACAAGAGAACGATTAGGATTATTAACCAAAGCCTTTGGCTCAATAGCCTGTATCGCAAGGCGGCGGGTGGGTGGCGGTTAACCAGAAATGGTACGTTTTTCGGTAAGAGATGCCAACCATCTTCCAACCCCCAACCTGGAGGATCAGGAGACTGGTTTATCAGACCTCTACCTGCTGGCCTGCCTGGTATGAGTAACTCTGTCCAGTTTAGCGCAAAAGGTCATCGAGATGCGCAAGCCGTCACACCACGTCAAAGTCCAGTCTCACCGTGAACGATGATGATTATGGCACCGATAGTGTCACTTGACCATTTCTAAGCAGCACAGATAATGCTAGAAGTTATTTCGTGCTCTGCGTTACCTCGAATGTATACACATCCCTGATAACTATAGTTGCAGCAGACATTGTCTCAACAGGTGCTATCATGAACACCGTCGTCAAGACACCCGGAATTCTACCTCAGTCGCGACTTTCAACCATTGGAACAGTGCCTTCGTCCTTGTCGAGTTTCACACATGGATACTACAGTGTGCAAGCAAAATGTGAAAATACTTTCAAAACACGAATAAGGCGGTCAGTTCCGTTTGACGTACTGGTGTTTTCCTTGGTCATAATTGTCGCAGATAATGGGAAATTCGGGGTTTTGATAGCTAGAAATAAACCATCACCCACCGTACGAGGGCTGGTTCAGACAAGCATGAAGCCACCACTGGTGTCTCAGCGCACAGCATGCAACTGCAAACCAATCGATGTGAAACTAAGGCGGCATTCTACCTTGGTTGTGCTTTGTTCGACCAGACCTAATGGGAAGCGATATTGCGAATTCTTCTAGATCAGCGCAGATGGTGCGATTGTTGAAAAACCTCTACTATGATCAGCAAAGGGGATAGTAAATTAGATTATTTACGACACCCACCTAGGCGTTTGATCGTTTCCGCAATTCAGTGAACTATTTGAAGCCCCCAACACACACACTTGGTATGCAGGGCGCAAACCATAGGATGTTCGTCAGTGAAGAAAAGAATTACCAACGGCGTCGTGTTCTCAGGTTTATGGGCGATAAGGTGGAAAGCGAACATAAACTTGATACCTTCACCTACGTAAGCTTTGTTAAGGTGTGCAGGAACGGTTTCATGGAAGACAATGGTCGTTTGATCTGATTTCGTAATGCTGCGAAAAGGAAGTGATCACTTCTGGCAGCATTAACCCTCTCGGTTATGAATTTTCAAAAGGGATAAACAAGTCAGGTCCAGGAGTTTGAGTGATACGGAAGTGGGTCCAATGGCACAATCCGCGCGGACATACTAGAAGAAGTACCCGCACTGGTTTCACAAGCTCTTCTATATGGTCTACTCATCGGTGCACAACAAAACTCTCTAGTTTGAAGGAGAAAAAGTAGCTGTAATCACGAGCAGACGGGGAAGGCTTTGAAGAGTTGAGATGGACTCATCCGACGTTACAATCTCAACCTCTTTAAAAAGCTTTTCAATAGCGAGAGGAACACAAGTTCACGCAGTTGCAAAGTTGTCCGAAAGTAGTGGCACCCCATTCTGAGAAGTCGATTCATCCTACTTACTTCGAACAGGGCGGTGACACTCATCCATGACAGTAAGCATAATGACGAAGTGGAAAATGGATCTGGCATTAGATAACTGCTACCATGTTCTCAATATGACGAACAATACAGCCGACGCACTATTACGAAACCAACTGTCGTTTCAGGCCGACCGAATCTGAGGAGAACAACACGATGCCGTATGACACATTGGTATCAACTGGGAAGGGTTCTGTTTTAGGACGAAATAAAAACCGTGGCTTCGCAGTGCAGAAAATGTGCTTAAGTAGGTCCGGAACTTTCGGCAATTATGCAACCCTATGAACGACTCCGCGTGAATTTCAAGGGTTCACTTTCTCTTGACACGTGAAGTCGATACCTACTGACTCCGATAGTTGAACACTTCAGATTGCCTTTCAACACTTGGTTTCTCCCCTTACACCATCAACAATTACCAACCGTTCGTGTTCTTCGGTAATTTGTCATAGATACACCTCAACTGATTCTGGCTTTTATGGTAGGCAAGCTGAAGAAACCTTTGTAAAACAAAGGTATGATCAGGTTTATCGCCTATAACGGTTGGGTAAACGGTCAAGTTGAGCGATCGAGGGTTACTTAATGACAAGCTACAACTTTCACAGAGAAGATATTTGAGGCAAATAAGTGGGGGTGCATTCTCTTAGATCATCATCATCACAGACAGCAATATATCAGTGGCTCTCACTAATGCTTAAATGCCATGAAGGAAAAAGCAGACTCTGAGACAGAAGAGTTGCCCTGCGCCCAATATACTCTGCAAAACAGCGCGCGGTACACCTTATAAGTGGTCATCTGCCCGCAACAGTGAAGCAATTTGTAGTATGTCCCGCCTACACCCGCGTGAGTAATCGGAAAATGCGCTTATGAAGCACCGCATACACTCGTTATTCTGGAGATAAATTGAATTATTTTACCCTGATCTCGAACATGCACCTGCTTGCTTCTCCGAAGGCAGAGGGAACAGTTACGGTTCAACATCTTGCTTATAGTGAGAAAACGCGGCATCCCGAGTTTTCAGAAATATTGCGGGGGCAATCTAGCGAACCAAAATAAGTGTGGCCGCCCATTGTGATCTATTCAGACTATCAGGTTAATCTGTCACAACTTCTAGCTTAACCAGACAACACTCAAACACGCCAGGGTTATAAAGTATCCAAAAACACCAACGGAGAAAGCCTATTACACTGAGAAGCCTCCAAGCTTAACGCATTTGCCTTATAAACACCTTACATTTGAAACTCGGTTGTTTGGCCGCAAGATGTACATACCTTGATACTGAAATTGAGTTTAGACACCTGCTCCCAAACTAGTGTTCTCATGGTTACTTCGCTGGCACACTGTGTCTAAGCTTAGTAGTATACCAGGACGTAGCCAGTAAATACAGCGACTGCTGACCGAAAAAAAGTATTATAGTGGTTCCGAATGACTGGTGAAAATGGAAAAAGGACTGAGCCGTTCTCCGCCTGCTTCGTAGGTTACAGTGAGCCAAAGGGGCTCCGTTGACGAAAAAACCTACTCAGTGTTCCCACAACTTCAATAATACCCTTTCCTCTACCAAGTACAATAACCCGTCATAATTGAAAGGTTTTAATTCATGTTTTAACTAAAACAGAAGGGTTGAAACCTCTTCGAATATCCTATTACCCTAGTTAAGTAGCGGTATAAAAACAGTTACGTTTGAAGTCGACCATATATTAGATCTTGATTTGGGGACACGGATCTAAGCTGATGGATCAGAATATAAACTTAGAAATATGTGGAAGGGAATCTGGTATCCAGAGAACCACGACGTATCCAACCGATACCTTACTTCAAAGCCAGGTGACGTAACATTTTGAAAATAGCATTTGAGGATCACCACAGAGTCGAAGTGGGGCTGATGCAAGGTGGTAAACTGATCGACATGGAATAAGTGAGTGACGTTACATCCAACTACTGACGAAACAACGCTCAGGAGTACTTCACCACTGGGATGAAGAGAATGCATTTTGCACCGTTAACGTTAAACGTCGTATCATCATACCGGATCCTGTGGCCCTTGGGTTTAAAAATCACAACTGGCAGCCTTTTGTGAAAGCGCTATTTCAAGGTCCGCGCTAGAGTGCAAATGCAATCGATACATCGAAAACCGAAATTAGAACCAGCTTGCTCATCTCGAAGCTGTCGTTTTGCACAGTTATGATACAAGTTCACGCGCCCACATGGCTGATCGGAACTCATCTGCGACCAACTGGGTCAACAACATGCATCTTGGAAAACACCGGGACAAGCGAGTTAAAATGTTCACAGACCTCAGTACTTACAATGATGCAAAAATGAGTACCACAAAAGACTGTTTGGGATTTGTTCACTTTTCTCAAACTTGACGTTGTCTGGACTTAAGTAGCCGGCAGTTGCAACCTCGTGAAAATACGCGGCTGAAGCACGAGGATACATTCTCAGATAAGGCAACATGTTCGTTATTGAGATAAACGTTGGGAGCATGAATGCAGACGCAAGATCTCACACATTCACATACTCTACTTTGGTCAACCATTGGAGCCCAAACCTTGACCCTCAGTTTGATCATCACACGCAGCCTGCAGAGGTGAAAATTATATGTGCGACGGAAACTAACAATCGAATTCTCGAAAAACACCTCCGAAACAGTCGAGACCTGAAGTTAGTTATTTGGCGAGTCAGCAACGAGACAAGTAACTAACTGTACTGCACCTGATTACACGATAAAAGTGACTTTTGGTATTTGGTGAAATGGTTTTAGGCAAATGAGCCCAACACCAATACAAAACTAACCGCGAATCGATTTCATATGGCTCACAGCCATCCGTAAGATTGTGAGTTTATCAGGTTTTCTTGCCAAAGAGCTGCACGTGGGAACCATTTCACATAGTTCGTTAATGTACGCAGTCATTTTGTTCCGTCTTCTACGCTCGATCTCACAGTGGCTTTCTCTGAACAAAATCGGAATTACTAACGCAGAGACTACCTCGCGTATCTTTCTTTATCATGTTGCTCAGGTCCATCGCGCTTAGATAAGGAAAACTGTGAACCAGGAATATCCAAAGTGCTAAAAACAGGCAATGCTTAAGTTTATTAATGACTCACTCCCGATCACTTCCCACATCACTATCTCGGGAAAAGTCGGAAGCAGTTAGGTTCTCCACCCTGTTAGAAAATGGTATTGAGTTGTGGGATAATTCGTTCCGCATAATATTAATCACACAACCCTAGTGCCCACTTACATTAGAACAGACCACAGCCTATGTGGGAGAAGAAAGCCCCAACAACCATCGACGCAGCCAGCGCGAACAATTCATACGACGCGCTGAAGATGAACAGGGGTCAGATAAACGCTAACGCTGTTCACACTTCCACTCAATAAGTTGAGGTATATCACAGAGCAGGTAACTGAACTCCGAATTAAAATGCCATCGTTTTGAGTTGAATTGTGATGATAATTGCCACCATTTAGCTCAGTTCTAAACGTTCAGGTTCAACGACACGTGCACATAAATATTCCTAGCCATTTTCATCTATTTGTACACTGATTCGAGGATGAAGGTCCAGACTGTCCGCAGTCAGTCAGTTTGTTCGTTTCGATGTCAGGCGGTTTTCCGCTGAAGTGAAAGACAGTCGTTCTAGTAACTCTCTTCACTGTTTTCATACAGAATTGATAGTATAGCACATGTATAGTATCCTCGTCTCAAGGTATTCCCGTATGAATCATTGACACAGGATGTGTGATTTCACAATGAATTCGGTCTAAGTTTGGCAAACAGCTCGCTTGTCGTGTACTGCGAACTAGTACATGGGGCGTGATGAATGTTCAAGTGGCTAGCAACATTCAAGCACCTAGGAAGGTTGTACTGTTTTGTTGTATAGTATTGGGATGATAGAACAGAAGGCTGCACGAAGGAAGGGTGGGATGACGGAATAAAGAAAAGGCGGCAGAGAATGAAAAGAACGACAATGATTGCACTTGAGGCCAAGTGTGCTTGACTGTTAATGGCTATCTTGGGACGATCCAGTCATCTTGCTTATTCTTGAGTGCATTAGCTGTCAGCATCGAGACAACCGTGGCCGGTAATGCATCCCATGTCGAACAGACCCGCACAGCAAAACTGCCACCTAAATGAGAGGTAAAGTAGCCTTGAACCCATACCCTTTAGACTCACTGAATCGGCGACTGTGAGAAAGCTTTAGCTAAGTGGATTCGAGGGCCACAGTATTTTGCATGCGAATATAATTGCGCCTAGCAAATGCCTACAGGTCTGAAGAAACAGTTTCACTCACGACAGACGGCTGTCAGATGACAAGGAAAACAAACCCATAACCGTCTTAGTGACCCCCCTTTGGTTAGCCCCTAGCGCGGTTACGCCCCTCTTCCATTGGGGCTCATATGCATTAATAGACCTCCAGTGGTGACCTTACCAGTATATTATGGCGATTGTGGAACTCCCAAGAAATCTACTGAGCACTGCTGGTCTGCTACTGGCATTCTCTACCAGCAGTATAACGTTAGTGCTGGGGGATGGATCCGATGCAACAACCGTATTCAGTTTGCGCTCCAGGTGAACACTGAGGTAGCACCACCAATTGAACATGATCCAACACTGAGATGACGAACCCGCCCGGGCTTCTACTGGGACGTGTTAAGTGCACTCATTTGTCCAAGAACCATATATGTAGAGAATTCAGGTTTCATTTGAAGTCTCCTGAATCTTCAGCTTTGCAAAACATGTGCCAGACCTTCGTGTCATCAGCACGCATCAAAGCAGAAAGGTTACTTACACCCGGGAGGTCGTTGACGTAGGCTAGGAACGGTAGGCGATCCAGTGCTGAGCTTCGTGTCATGCTCCTTGCTGCGTTGAATGAAACAAACTTGCCATTGATTCCAGGTAGGTATGTGCAAACCATAAGCAGATCCCTCCGCACAAGTCCATGCTATTCAGTTAGTCCGGCGGGATACTACGGTCGAGTTCATCATCTGTCTTCTTGGAATCCCTCAGCAGCTTTTGCCCGCGAATCACCGGTAACCCGCATGTTGGTCGTGAGTGAATGACTATTTGTGAAGCCTAGATGCAACAGCGAGTGAGTATTTAGGTGATCCCATACGAAAATCTCCCCTGTGTTTTCTTTTATTGACATGCTCGGCAGTAGATCACTCAGTCTAAAGTTAACGGGATTTGTTCCACCTACGTCCTCCTGGATGGAAGAGATGACGCAATGCACCCGAGATGCTAGAATACTGTCAGTGATATGTGAGTGTTGTGACGAGCGAGTAAGCTGTTCCGCCAGCTCTCCCACGCATTCTTCAGGTGTGAGTGGAGGTTGCTCTTCAGGCCCCGACGGCTTATTAGCGCGTGTAGGCAGCTGGTAGCAAACGTCAAACGGAGTGAAACTAAGGATGATTAGGAGCGCAAGCTGTGGTGCACGGTTCCGTCCCATCTAAGCTGCTGGCGGCAAAAGTATGCTGTCTCGGCATTAGAAGTACAGAGTTCCGAGGGTCCATGTGAGGTAAAACCACCTTCGACCTGGTAAGTGAAAAAATTTGTTTGAAGAAGCTTTGAGGACAGTCAGCAGTGGACCATGCAAGTGACACTCGACACATCCTAAAGTCGGCGCGTACGACTGCCGTGCACTGATCATGACATTTGTGTGCCATGTGTGAGGCATCATCTCCTACAAGAAGAAATGCTCCCCAAAAGGTTGGCTTCTCCTCCATTAGACGCCTCACTGAATGCATGGCAAAAGCGACCAGAAGGCGGAGCGTGAATGGTCAAGTATTCTGATTAAAATTCCTGCGACGATAGCAATTCGCGCGCTCTACATATTGGACTGTTTGAGACTAAGCGCCGGTCACATAAGTGGACTCTAAGGATAAATGAAATCAGACAACGAATGTGATTGACTGACGTGAAGCTGATACATCACTTCGGTTTGAAGTTCTGACGGGATGGTCACACATTCTCAAAAGAGGTTGCTGCTACTGAGAGCTGAAAACGCGAAACATCTCCTGGGGAACTGCGCCAGATTGCCCGGCAATCCTTCCTTCGGCCAGCGTTTCCGGTTTCCTGATACCATCGACTGTAATGCGCGGTCTCGGTGGGTTGGTTCGATGGTCATCTCGGCGGTATCCGATGTATTCGGATGACTCCACAGAACATCTTTCTAACCTTCGCTTCGATAAGCACTGATGCAATCTGCTACAACCAGGCGGGAGCCGGCGCTTGTCTTTCCAACGCTCGTTGTAAGCATATACATGTGATCATATAATCGTGGATGAACGGCATCGCCATACATGGTTGCGAATGGTTATTTGTTTTGATCCTTCTTCATTTTGGTTCTCAAAACCAAAACGGCCAACAGCGATTTCTGCTCCGTAAGTAGAAGGAACCGACGACAGAAGGCACCTCGTATGTATAATTCTCTATAAATTATGACAAATGCTTTTCCCCTGATCTAACCGCGTTTCTCCTCTGTTGATGATTGAGAGCGTACAGCATGGGGGCCAACTGGGTACAAAAGTTAGATTATGGTTTACGTCTCACAGCTTGCAGCATTTGGTGCAACCGCGATTTGGAGAGTGAGATCAAAATTCGTCAGAAGATCGTCGGGTTTGGACACTGTCTTCACACCGCCGATTTTTCTGATATTTTGCGCACACGTTTCATGGAGCCACTTATCACTAACCTGTTCAACGGTGTTTAAGCGCGGTGTATGACGAACAGAATCGTGCTGTAGTAGCTGAAACGATTCAGAGGTGGACGAAAGGTAGAAATGTTTGATTGTAGTGATGTGTGATTTTCAGCCTGGCCTTTGCTGGGAACTGGAGGGCGGCCGCTTTGATGGGGGTTGGATCCCCAGTGCGTGATTGAACGCATTTTCTCGGTAAATGTTGAAGTCCTAACCGCCTGAGCGGCCGAGAACCTGGTGAGCCCTGCTTTATGGGTTCTGGTCACATCGATACTGGCGGGACTGATGGTCATACTGGGAACATCGGTTAAGATTTCACCCTTGATATATTAAAATGTTGTGAACCCAGTATCTGTGCCAGATGGAACATATTACTTGAGAAGGCCAAGATAGGTGTTGATGGTCCATAACTCCCTCGACCACTTTGCAGCTCCCACCCACGTGTATGCATCTACTGGATGTAGCCTGGCAGAACGACTGCCACCTTTTAACTTCGTGAGTGCATCTTCGGGGCCAAGTGGAGACCTATGAAGAAGTCAGCAGAAGTTCTCACGGCTTCACCGGGCCTCGTGACTATGACAACGGTTGCAGTCCAGGAGGATTAATTGCCTGCTTTCGGCGCTTCGGTTTTTCGCCGACTATCCAGTTGTCTGTCGACGTGAGGTGGTGCCGCGCTCGTTTCTAAAGGTTGTGGTCGAGAAAACCGATCGCGCCTTTCAAAAAAGGTGCAACAGAAATAACCTAAACTCTTCCAAGTGGTTAAAAAACGTTTCTGGTGAAGTTTCTTGACACCACTAGGGGAACTGGGGGTATGGCATGATGACATTGGATCGCCGTCGGTTGGATAACTGTTGCTCAAGCGGTTGATGTGCTTCCTCAACAGGTTTGTCTCCCCACTGCAATCAAGCCACACTAAGTCTGGCTCTGTTTGACCTGCGAGGGAGCAGCATTTCATGGAGTAGACGGCACCAGAGAATACCTCACGGGATGGTCCGCGTGATAACCCCGCGATATCACCGGGTGTGGTCCTTTCATTATGGATGGCTGGCCTTACTGTAGGTTGGCCCATCTCGTTTCACGTTCGCCTCGAGTTGTGTGTAGTGTCTAAAGCAGTGATCAGCTGTGACTGAACGGAGGCACCATCCTCAGCCGATGTAATGTGCTTCCATCTGAAAGCGTTAACAGCCAAGAACGAGGCGAGGTTGGTGTTTCATTGGTAGGCCGGCTTCCGTAATCATCCACCGCGAGACTTCGAGCTAGACAGTGATGTCTCTTAGTGATTTGCTCGACAGTCCCCTCAGACCCCATGGATTGCACTTCTGGGATTTCTGTTTACAAAATGGAGTTCAGCACACATGGCCAATCCCGGTCATGTCAACGGGTCTTCGGAATTTTCGTAACTCGCTCCTGGTCAGTCAGCCGCGACCCACTAGGGTGAGCATGGCCACAATGTGCACAATGGATACACGGAGATATTAGAGTATTTTGCCACTATCCCATCATATAAACGTCAGGTTCAAGGGTTAATCAACCCTGAGAATTCGATAGTGTTCGTCAGGGGTGTTACCTCGAAATCCTGTTCTATGTTGCTTAAGATAAAATTACGCGTGTCAGCATCCGCTAATGACTTGGGACCAAGGGCAAAAACAAGCACGGACTTGACAGGAAAATCCTCAGATTTACTCATAGCCAGTTGACATATCTCTTGCCAGAGAGGGAGCGCGGATGTGCGCTCGCGAAAGATTCGGCTAAGGCACTTGGCTGTCATCGTAGAGGATATCGCAAGTGTTAATTAACAGAGCAAGTTAGCGTACTGCGAGAAATTCAGAGGGCCCAGTTTGTGTGGCAACGCTGGAACACCTGACGTTGTCGGCACTAGCCAGCTTCACCCCGGGTGCGTTTTCAGGTTTTCCTTATCACATACAGAAATAAGCCCCAGGTGATTGATCAGAACAAAACTCTGAGATCACGCTCCCAAACTACTCAACCAGCAAATAAATCTGCGAAACAGTGCCGGGCCATGGAACCTGTATAGCGGCCTTCCGTGACAACATGTCGAGCAGTTTCAGGTGCGTCTCCTCAAATTAAACCAGCCGTTGCTGCAAAATTTCTGTCGGCACAGTTGCGGTTGTCCATAATGTAAACTACAAAAGTGTCCAAATTGGCTGTCAGCGTAACCGAATTCTATCGAACGCAAACACAAATAACCAACGCGGAAAAAGGTGAACAAACAACACGACTTGAAGTTCTTCCAGTTGGACGGATTATCTCTCGTTTAGAAGTAAAACCGGATCCGACGTTCTACTTCCATCTCTGACGTCCGCAAAGATCGGCCCCTTGTTGTTTTGTGTGTATATCGATGACCTTTGTGAATATTGTCTCTAACAGTGCACTCCTTCACGCAAACCACCTGAAATTCTGATATATCTATGATCTCAGCGCACCAATGGTTGATCTGGACGAGATTAAGCACTGGTTAGACCACTAGAGTCGTCCTCAGATGACAACAGCTGCGCATACGAAGTACTGGACTTTGATAATACCGTCGTCACTTTCAGCGCGCCTAGTAGAGCAGGCAGCGAAATTCAACCTAGATGAAGATCCGGGTATATGGATGCTGTTTACCATACCTTTCAGTCATCACCACCTGACGTGTGCTCCTCTGTAGATAATGAGCCCAACCTTTGGACGAGAATGTGCGAAGTGGATTTATATCGCAATGTGTATATTCTGACTATTCTATTCAGGTTGCTCGAAAGGACTCAACGTTCATACTTCTGCTTACAAACAAAAGATGCTACGATCTCCGCCGTTCGGCTGCATTAAGTAAGTCATGTATTTTTGGAAGGATCCGCTTCTGGTTGGTTCGCCACAGTGACCGAGGACAAAGGGCACCTGCGCTCAATTACAAGTGGTTTGCGTCGCACCACTTGTGGCTCCACTTACGCACTACATATCTAGTGTAAACCAAAAGGAATAGGACCATAAGGCATGTGAGTGAGGACTTTGTGTTTGGCCGACCAACGCTAGTTGGCCAATTAATGGAAAGATATGAAGCTGCAATCGTAATCTTTCGGAAGACGAACACAAAGAGGCTCTTATTAAAAGATCTAAACTGGAGCTAACGTTGCTGAGAACCTAGCACGACTATTGTGGGACTACGTGTTGGAGCACTCTATAGAGAACAAGAGGAGAAACCAAATCCAAGGTCACAATGAAAGACAAACAGGATATTGACTACACAGCATGCCAACGAAACTGCATGAAATGAAAAGGTGGAAGGCTGTAAATGATGGGGGTAATTTGGCAGACGACGGTAGACATTGGTCGACGAGAACGAGAAAAAAGGGATATAACGTATATAACCCACTCCAGGTCAACGCACTTGCTGTCCATTTTCTGACGGTGTAATATGGATATGTTGGTGATCCAGTAACTCACGCCGGTCAGCGCAGTAAAGCCTGTACACATTACAGCGCCACGTATTCATGTCATCACGACCCACGGCACCGATGGCTCCCCAGCGAACCGCACGGTTCGTTCCTCGGCCCCCCGGAGAATTCCCATTTAGTTTACAGAAAATTGCTTGGATCGAATTTGTTCAGACCGTCCGATCCAACGCTGGGCCCAGCAAGATCTAAGAACGATATTAAGACGCGAATCATTTACCTGGATAACATCCTGTTAACTCCACTTTTGGCCTTAAGAGTTTGACTAATCAGATTTCGTTTGTCCGGACGACAGCCGCTTTGAAATGTGGTCATCGTCCATCTGACATTCGTGAATCGGCCAACAAGGCTGACTCAGCTTCTTCTACTTCCGCTGGCCACAATACCTCAGTATTTGAAACTATGCACCTCCACCGAATACCCAAAACGCGTCTTAGTTATTACATATGGAGGCCGCTCAGCTGGTTCACGTTCCGCTGATGCATTGTCCGAATTTAAACTGCCGAACGGTCATATAGGCAGCACCAATCAGTGGCTGACACGGCTTAGTAGCTACCTTCAATCTGTGGTTCCTCCGGTCATGCTTTCTGAGGCGTCCGGAAGTAACACTGGTATTCGCCACACGAGCTTGTAGCTAACGGTCCGCGGACAAATCTGGCAAGGGCCTATCACCAGAGCAGCAGGACTTCGCGCCGCTCTTGACAACCTTTCCAGTGATAATAATTTCACGCACACATGTAAGAACATTACATCCGACCTGAGGAAAGAAAAAGAAATAAAATGGTTTGTCTAACCTTGGATGTGACGGTCGCGAAAGCCGTGATTAGCCGTTGTAGTTCGTCTTCGCTGCGTGCAGACAGCGGGCTGTCATCTGCAAACAGGAACACCCGCATCGCTGAAGCATGTAGCCCGGTCGGGTGAGAAAAAACGTCGAATATTAAGTGGGCTTCCATCCGCGCGGCGCTTAACCGTGCCATCTACCGAGTCCTGAACGGCGACTGCTAGTGGTGTAATCAAATAAACAAAACAATGTTGAGACCAGGACACAGCCTCTCTTCGCACCAGCGGCAGTGTCGTAATCATCACAGATTTACCTACAGGGGTTCACTCCAGCCGTCATGCCCACACCCAATATCACAATCGTGTTGGCCAGTCTGTCTGGACATCCAAACTTGCCCTGCACCACCCACAACGTCTAACGGCTCACGGAATCAAAGGCCTTGTTAAAGTACATGAATGGGGCATCCGGAGGCCGACCGTGTTCCCAGCATTTCCCTCGAATCCGTCGCGCAACAAACACCAGGTCGATCGTCTTGCGATTTTCCCGGAGCCCACACGGCTCCTCGGGAACACTGGTCTGGCGGATGTCCGCACCCAGTTGTTTCAGAAGGGTTTTGGTGAGCACCTTCCTGCGCACCTCAGCAGACTAAGTCCAGGGTAGCTTTCGTGGAATTGTCCAACCCTACATTTAAACGGGGGCACAACAATGGTTTGACGGGGATGACTGGCCTGCGATGTGACTTGCTGGTGGTGAGTCGAAAATCTTGAACATTATTCGCCTAATTTTCTCTCACTCTGAGGTGACTCGGGTTTCACGCACATTTCCTACAGCATATGAAGATGGGAGAAAGGAAGAAGGGGACGAGAAGGAATCTAACTATTAACAGTAGCCTTGTCTGTATTCAAACATACAAAATCAACGCGCCCACATCCTGTAAACAAACAACCAAGCTGTAAGTGGAAGTGAGACGTCATCAACAAGACAGCTCCTTTACGACTTTCACTAACCCGCCTCGTTAAATGTACTCACCTCGCAGACAAATCGAACAAACAACGACAACATTCCCACCATTGCGTCCGACTAGCCGCCATTTCACTTAACGTCTACAGGCAACGACTCAGGGAGTCACACAGTCCCCAACCTGGCAGGCGAACCTGACCTACAGTTGCCAGCCTCTCCGTGAACGACTTCACCTCTCCACACCAGATCATCATCTTTCCACCTCGCGCTTTACGCCAGTCAGCCGCAGCTTCAGCAAAAAATGCTCGATGAGGCAGACGACTCTCTGACATCCGTAATACATGGCCTAATCATCTAAGTATGTACAAATGTATGGATTGGACAGAAGAATTCGTTTGACAATCGGTGCCAAACACCCGCTTCAAAACCTTCTCGGTGTGTACACGCTGGTACTATCCGAAGCAAGCAATTCAACACCAATATGGGTGGTCATATACTTGATGACGGTTCAGGTCTCCTAATCTAAATATCCTTTTTCTACCTCGAAGGGGTATAGCCCTCACTGTCGTCTTATATACGCGACCCACAAGCTTCAGACAGACACCTGCCTGCCGACCAAAATGTCCTCAGTGAGCTAATACCACCCTAGCCCTACAGACACCAGCTTCTGTCTCATTCCCAATACGTCGATCGCAACTGATGCAAATTATTAGGTAAACTGGCGACAACCTCCGTGACTTCATTATCCAGAATCAAAATCTACGTAATCACAACAATCTTGTGGAAGCACTTCCCATTTTTAAGCCGCAAACCGTGTTTAAAAGTACTTAGCAGAACGCGAAATGGCGCCCAGCATTGTTCGTGCTGCTTAGAGGTTGTCAAACAGCAACACTTCCTGCGCACGATCAAAATCAGTCAGTCTTCCACCAGGTATGGGGTCTACGCTAGCATCTCGCAACCACCACAGACAGTCCTTCATTAGTTCGTTCATCACAAAACTAAGTAAAGCCAATAAAACTTGACGGCCTTGAAGTACGCCATTCTTGATGCGGAAACTGTCAGACAGTTTACCGTAAACCCAAAACTGAGCTGGCTTAGAGGAATACATCGTTGACAGCACGTTCCCATACTTGTTTAGTATGCGTTTAATTGACTTTGAAATTGTGGGTCGACCCACCGAACCGAGCATAATTCGTAGCCGAGAAATACCGATGATGCCTGAGAGTTTGCAGCCGACGAATTTAGACTACCAAACGCTGAGCACATAGTTGGAGACAAGTTCAACATCTCCGCTGAGTGCTTTGGAAGTAATGGCAACGTGAATACCTGTCTGGACTACAAGACTTTTACAAGTGACTCACCGCCCCACGGGATGTGCAGATAGCAGACACCGTCCTGCTTTGCAACAAATTTTCTCCTGAGGGTGTTTGGTGGATGAGCACAACAGTCAGCAAATTCTCGGAATCGAATAACGAGAAGGAACAGGTGTTTGAGAAAGCGGCACAAGATGTTGTGGGGTGTCACACAAAGGCATTGTTTTCAGATGGCACATTACCGGAGATAACAAAAACATGTGAATCTTTGCTTAGAACCTTCATAGTCTTACCTTGTGACGGCCTCAGTGAATTTGTTATATGAGAATCTCAAGTGGCTTTCAAGGCCTCGTGTTGGATTCTCTGACGTCCTTTTTTGCAAAAATTTACCTGGCATGTGATCCGAAAACAGCAAGTAGTTACTGTTTGGATGTTGAGTTCCAAGTTTCTCGCACAGTTATCAATGTTGACATTTTTTGCTTCAAAATTATCTGTTTGCATTCCGTCAAAGTTTACCTCCGTTCAAGAATATTCTGATATTAACTGAGTATGGTGACCAGAATCAGTCGGCAAACAATTTTTGAACGGTTGATGTCGAAACCGCCACATTCAGCCCTAAATTCGATGTTTATCATCCTAAAGGCAAAAGTTCTAGGTCTAGAACTTACGTTGGCCCTACCAAAGTCGCTGTCTTTAAAGGGTGTGTGGATAAACCGGTGGTTCCCCCCAGCACCCATGAAACTGAGAACTGCTCTGTTCCTGTAGACAACGTATCGGTGGATTTACTTGGTAAGGTACCTAAGCTGGAAGCTGAGCTCGCCGAACTTGAGACAAGCTATGCTGCATTTGATTCCCTAAAGAAGAATCCTTTCGCCGTAAATTATATACCCAAATTGCCGGGAAGTCCCAAGATGGGTAATATTCGGGGCGTAAGCACGCTCACCAACACGTTGACAACAGGAGTCACGAAACGGACGTATTACTCAAACAATGCCAGATAAACTACACTTGTCTAATGTTGATGGGTTATCATCAATAGATGCAGGGAAGTCCAAAATATGGTCTGTGCTCTGTCGCCTGAATGAACCGACCGTAACCCAGCCGTTTTTTCGTTAGTGTGTATAGAGGAATCAACAAGTCGGAAGACATCAATGTACATCTGTTGGACGTTTTGTAAGAACGGCATGATGTGCTATGCAGTGGCGTAACGATGTTCCGGTTACGGTATAGTTGAAAGCGGTAATCTATGGTACACCTGCTTTCTGGTATATTAAACGGGTACGCGGGCATGGTGTGTAATACGGCTGCGATAGTTGCGACCAACCAGGAGTATACTGCGAACAGAAACTAACGGTCACGCCGGAAACTGGTTCTGTGTGGACGAAAACATCGTTTCGCATTGCATGCTCTACGCCCCTCTCCTTGTGTATGTCGCCACCGGTCGGTATGATCTCCACTTTCCCCATTTACATATGCATTTACCATGTGCGTCCGATGCACCTGAGCTTTGTTCGTACTATGACTAATAACATAACATCAGAGCCAACTTCCAGGAGCGTTCATACGGGCTCAAATGCGCCCCAACGCATACATGAATAGGTTTTGATATATTGGAACAGCCTATCTCAGGAATTCTCCCAAAATTGTAGCGGACCGCCGGGTTTTAGGGCCTCGAAGGCCACGGACTTCCGGGCAATTTTTATTGCACATCGCACCGGTGGCTTTACGGAATATTGTAAACACATCTGTCCATTGCTACATATACTTTACTTCACCCCACCTTTGGTGTCACTTACCGTGACTTCGCAAAGCGATTAGTTCACTTATTCTCGTTGGCTCATTTTAAGCTGCTCGGTCAGACAACGATGGTGTGCAATATGCATTCGCCGAAACACCTTGCGGATGTTGTGGCTATGCATGGTTCATGTGGTAACTTTTCTGTCTTTCCCTTTGAATCTTTCATGTGCAGACTAAAATCTATGGTTAATAGGCCAAGGCGACAGGCAGAACAATTGTACAGAGGTTTGACAGAAAGATCTTCTGCATTTGCACCCGTCGAAGTTGTTCATTCTGGGGCTGGTACATTTATCGGTTGTCCTTATTTGCCTGGAGTCACAATGTTCATTGAGACATCAATTTTATTTTCGAGCACTCATCCCAACAACGTTGCTTTTATCAATGATGATCCCTGAATAGTTGGCGACATACGTCTTAAAATGTAGTCGATTTCCAACCGCGTCTAGTTGTGCATGTCATAAGATTTATCCAGTCTTCTTATTATGTAACGTGAGGACAAATTAGGAAACAATACATTTTTCGTCCCAGTGGGATTTATTCAGTTTGCATTCTCGTTTGCTAATGTTTTGAAGTGGTTGGTTTAGTGCATGCTTTTTCTAATATCTACGAAATAGGATCCCATACGGAGTGGTGAAATGCGCACGAAATGATTCCATTATGTGCTTTTCCATTACCGCAATAAAATTTTACCGTTCATTCCTGATGCGCTTACTTTCTGTGTAAAATGAGTTGATTCCGAGAAAGTGGCCGCGAGTTGCGTGATTCCGTGTGAAATCAGATGTGGGTTACCCTGTCTTGGGGTAATTTGGGATTAACTACGGGGTCTTGGGTGGTTAAGGGATGAGCTACGAGGCCTCAGCGTAGGTTGAGGGCTAGAATACCTGGTATCGGGTTAACATAGGCGTGGAGTGGGGAGGGCGCAAAAGACCAATCAGAAAAAATGCACTGCACCTGACAGAGTGCCGTAAGGGAATGTGTCAGACAACACTGAAAAGTTGCTGACGAGTAGTTGGGGATTTGGTTTATTGTCAAGTTGACGATTACTCATATTTGATCGCAGTGTTCGCATTCAGATAGACTTTCCAGACAGCCTCTTTCGGAAAGAAGCACTAGACTCGAGTTCCGCTCTCATTAGAGCTCATCAGTAGTGCATATCCTTGCCACAGCCGGGATTTGAACCCCGGCCATTCGATTCATGAGGCAACCGTGTTAACCACTACACCATTCACCTCACATTAGGCACGACCGACTTATCAAATCTGAACGCTCAACCACTCTCGCTTGTGAGCAATGATCAGGTTGCCCGGTTGTCTCGAGAGGAGACACAGTTACTGCCTGTTAACTCCAATCGATAACCCCGCGATTAGGACTTCCGAGACAGGTCGAGATCACTCAACTCATTAAACTTGCAAGGCGATATATATTTTGGATTCCTGATGAGTAGTCGGGGATTTGGTTCATTTTCGAGTTGACCATCACTCATATTTGATCGCAGCGTTCGTATTCAGATAGACTTGGCAGACAGCCTCTTTCGGAAAGAAGTACTAGACTCGAGTTTCTCTCTCATTACAGCTCATCAGTAGTGCATATCCTTGCTACGACCGGGATTTGAACTCCGGCCATTCGAATCATGAGGCAACCGTGTTAAACACTGCGAACTACACCTAATATTAGGCTCACTAGCTAGAGTGGTTGAGCGTTCAAATTTGATAATTCGGTCGTGCCTAATGTGAGGTGAATGGCGCAGTGTTTAACACGGTTGCCTCATGAATCGAATGGCCGGGGTTCAAATCCCGGCTGTGGCAAGGATATGCACTACTGATGAGCTGTAATGAGAGCGAAACTCGATTCTAGTGTTTCTTTCCGAAAGAGGCTGTCTGCAAAGTCTATCTGAATGCGATGGCTGCGATCAAATATGAGTGATTGTCTTCATAAATAACAGTATCGCTTTCACAAATGATCTTTGGAATGGTCCGTTGCACGGATTTTTGTATTTTACTTGGTTCACCCCCTAATTGATTCAGCAATGTTGGAAGCGATAAAAAGACTGGAATGTTATTTAATTGACCGAACATCATACAAATGATTCCATGCCTGCTTTTTTTTCAAATTCCAAGAGAAACGATTGCAAATTGGTTCATGTAACGCTGAAATGTTGTCAAGTCCGAAAACTTCTTTATCTTGACCAGGATCTTGGTGGGCATAACGCCTCTTGTGTGGGAGTGTTACTATCTCTTAGTAAGAAAGACCCACATCTCTATGTGCGTGGCCCAGGATGCCTCCAAACATGGGTTTACAGCGTCGGCTGATGATTGACTGGGTCTCAATGATCGTGTTGCTTCATTTTTTCACCGCACCGGTGTGTACCAACGATCCTGTCGATAGCGCCAACAACGAAATAGGAGAACAAATTCGCTAACTTGGTTAACCTAACAGTGTATCTTGAGAGTTCCAACAGGGTATCCAACGTAGGTAAAACCTCGGTCAAGGAGTTAACTAGCAAACGAGAGCGTGCAAAGAACAGCGCTCATGGTCAACCAAACTGGCTTCTAGATTCTAACTTCTCTGTGCAGTGACTGGCTCAAATATGGTAAGACTTCGCCAGTTTATTAGTCGAAAACATGCCGATGTTTCAACTTAAAACAAGTCCCAAAGGAACCCACAAACCGATCACCGGTGGAGTGCCGATGGTACTAAACCCTCCTCAGATCACTGCCTTAAGAGCCACTCAAGTGTACTTCTTGGGCATCTTAGTGGGATAAACAAGCACGAAAACTCGAACCCATACCCAGCGAATAAAAGGATGTATCCACTATCAACTCCTAATTCTTGACTTTTGCCTAATGATAACAATCTCTCACGTGACGCATTTTTCAGTGTAAGGTTCAACCAGATCCCCACTATTAACACCAGATCTGCTTACTCTACATGCGACAACCCTTTCAGCAAGGATAGCCCCTACACTTTGAATACGCACCTAAACGCAGCCGACGATCTCTTTGCTGACAACGTGTATGTGGACATGATCAACTTACTTCAACCTTTCCCATTTTTGGCAGGACGCACACCGTTTAAACCTCCCCTTTCAATTTCACCTCTCACATTTTCACTACCCCACCATACCATGCTGGCACTTTTCCAACACTTCCCCTCATAGGCTCAGACGTCAGCGACGCCCAGTCAGTGACTAATCGGTTCATTATAAGCGCATCAGACCAAGCGACATCACCAGGGCCTTTGAATCACAAAAACCCTTCTGCTTTAGACTTACTTAAAAGTCTGAACATGATCTCAAACAAGAAGGATGCACTGAGTTTACTGCTTTTGAATGCACGCTCACATATAATAAGGAGCACATTTGTAGATAATTCATCTTCCTTTATAGTCCTCACGTTATTCCAGTGGCCGATGTTTCGTGTGCCCGTGCGACTTCCGGAATACGACCAAATGTAGGTTATTGAATGTTTCGTAAGGATCACGGTGCAGAACGTGGTGGAGGATGCTCAATTTATCCAAGTAAGCAACATTCTGCAAACCTACTCAATGAGCCATGTCTTGGTATGACGGACGTCTCCTTGTGGCTGTTAGTGTCCACGGGATCCGTTGAATTACTCTCAGGATACGTCAACAGACCACCTAACGTCAATCATGACGTACAAAATAATTGACGGAGATTTCAGCAGTTCTAATATCTCTTGGACCTTTTTCACAGCCCCTGCAAATCAGGCAGTTTCCTGCATGTTTCCAAGTGAACGAATGGCGTCGACACGTTTTGGTACCCACTAAACTAGACCACACTTCAGATCTTATTTTCGCAGCAGGTAGTTTTTCTGCTACCCTGTCCATTTTGGAACGATTCTCAGGAAGTGATCGCAACGTAGTCAGCTTTACGTGTAATCTAGAAGCTGGTGAAGGGTTCATCATCGTATACCACTGCTAAATAAGGTTTATCGATTGGAACACGTTTTCCACCGTGCTGAGATTCGTGGAGTTAAATAAGTGTTTTCTGACCTTTAACCCTAATACGGTAACCGAAGTAGTTAACGTACACTTTAGGTTTCACATGAACATTGTAGCTTTGCAAAGATCAGAACGCCGTAGTGTGTGCTGCAAAGGCAGAATTCCCACACTAAATGGAAAACGCAAGCTCAAAAGTCTAAAATCACAGCATCAAAAACGCGACCTCTCTCTTATTATGCGAACGCATGGAATGTTCAGCGCTTTAGAATAAAGGACCAAAATGCCCCATACAGTCGAAGGGAAATGTGCGCTTAGCAACAAAGATAATATCTCAGAGTTGATGCAATTGTTGGGACGTAGGAACCATGAGAGACAACCTACGATCTCACTATTGACACTACAGGACAAAACTCCTTTAGGTGAATGTGTGACAATCTGTGAGGTCGTTAACCCATATTCTGTTGCTTTCCTCATCACTGAAGGAAATATATTGCCACCGCCCTTCCCTGTGAATACAAATACACACTCAAGCTATGTTCGTGTTGATGCAGTAATCATACGTTTTCAGTTGGCTACCATCAAAACATTTTCTTCCCAGTTTTGGTGGTATTCACCCTGTGGCACTCAAACGTCAAAAGGAGGAATTCCTTTGCTTCTGCTTAACAATTATACACTTTCTTCATCATCGGGTTACTTTTCTTGTCGGTGGGAAAATTGCGTAATTGGGCCTCTCTGTAAACATGGCTAGCGACAAGACGCCATCACTTATCGCACTATTAACCATACTTCAATTCGTACCAGGGTGCTGGAAATGATTACAAAATATCACGCGGTTGAAATCTCATCATCACAGAATCGTATAAACCACTTCCAGCATGAGGTTCTAACCAAAGGTTCTTGCATGACGTGCTAACTGGCATTTTCTAACCGTGCCACAAGACCTGCTGATTTAGAAGATGCGATTATCTTTGTACTGTTGGACATTAAGAACGCTTCTGATCATGTGCCTCATAGGCGTCTTGACCAAAATGGCACTTCTCTGGTTTGCGTGACCCATTATTCAGCTGGTCTGCCAGTTTATCATGTAATTTTTCTCTTTATTCTTCATTCCATGAATATATCCCACGCAAAAGACATTCCATCACGTTAGGGCGCTCAGAATTCCGTATTGGTTGAACAGTTCGCCAGGTCTGCGAAGTTTCGTCAATTTGGGGACAAATTACGCATCCAGGTCGAGAGGTCTGTCCATTTCCCTATCTACCCCGTTCTGCCAAAATTTTCTGCACATTTCTCCGACACCATTTACATCAAATAATTGCGATATTTTTCAACAGTCTATTCTCCCATCTTCAAATCACCTATTTCTGGCATAACAGTGACACTATGCCAGTGGACAGCTAGCGCAATGCAACTTGATGTAACTACTCAGTAGCTTCAGAAAAATTTTGTGAGTTTTGAGGACTATCATTTTAGAAGCATGTCTCAGACTTCCTTCCGTAAACGGGAATTTCTCCCTCATGATGTCTGTTTCGTTGATCTATCCGCAAAATTGGCTTAATGTGCATTTATTAATGGTGGTATTCGTTTACGTGTGTGGTTATACAACGTGTAAATTGATCTTGCTCACCTGAGCGCGTTTCTTATGGATGCGCTGAGAAATATATCATTAATATTAATTCAGGTTTGCTGAAGATCCACAGATCGCTGGAAGTCCACAGCTGGATTTCCTTCTGAAGGTAACCCCTCTCTGCGAGTATCGCGAACGTGCCAACTTAAACTACTGACAACACAGATTTTGACGTTTAAATCCAAGGCAATTTTGAATACACGGCGTACTGTGCACTGGCGGTTGGAAAGAAAAGGAGCCCGCTGTTTCAACTCATGGGCGGAAAATTTCACCCAAACGGCCGCTAGATGAAAAGGTTTGCCATGACTCATTTGAAGCACTGCAATCAGACGTGGAGTCCAAGCTTGCAGGAAGATAAAAAACAAACGTCTTCAGAGAGCAAAGATACAGGCTACCAGGTTAATCTAAAGCCCCCAGACTATGTTGATGGGGAAGAATTTCTCACCTTTCCATTCCTTGAATGAAGGTTTTATTATCCTAGTCAGTCTTACGGATGTATCACGGGACGCCTTCTACTAACCAGCGGGATTATCCTAACCACGCGGACACTGTAAGATGCCTCGCCTATCTGGAGACAATAAGAGGGTTCGTATTTCAATTCTGCTCCACAGTGTGGCGAACCTGTGGAACAATATCTCCTCACTTCCCCGTAACCTCAGCAGCTAGTCTTTGGGTACAAGCGAGACTACGTTCGGAACCGACTTTTTGTCAACTTGATCTGGACATAACATGCCGCCCAGTCTAGCGAGTATATGAGTCTGATTGTATTTGGCCCAGCCTAAAAATAAGAAGTTGTGTGTATTCGAATAAATAATCGAAAGACATCACTTATAGGAGTTCACTGGGGACACTAACCAAACCTAAAACTTGTCAGTAGCATGAAAGCAGAAAACACAACAAACGCAATGGCTGAAAATACAAATCCGGGGGAATTGTGAGTGATATGCACAATTAAAACCACAAAGAATATAGCATGACATTAGTTCGTTTTGTATACACAGAACAGATCGGTGATGACAGGGGAACAAGGCTCCGACACACTTGAGAATTTTTAAATCATGAACAAAGACCTAGACCGCAGATGAACCCGGATTGTTGACACTGTGACTTTTGATAGGTATATGCGGCGTTTTGTCTGTGTTGAGTGTCACTAAATAGCGGGTAGGTTGTGGCGTCGCTTAACTACTTTGGGGCGCGCTCCGTTGGCTCTGCTCTCAAACATTATTCCCACTCTACCGATGCGGGTTTCTCCGCCTCTGCCAGAAAAGTGGTGGATACGGTGAATGCTGGAATATATGGGACTACATATTGGCCGCGGGATGAGGTAGCCTAATAGTTTGGATGAGCAAAACAGTGCCCACTTTTCCAGTGGCGCTGTTCAAACGCTGTCCTACCAAAGCTGAGTTTCATGTAGGCGCCTTTCTGCGTGTGGGCAGGCATGCACGTACATTGCTCTACCGTTGGTTTTATAATACACCGTAACATAACACTCCCCAATTGAGACACTAACCGAGCCAACAGAATGATACTGAGCATATGTTGCAATGAGTGTCCGCAATTTTTCTAACTATCATTAGACTACACAGGAGATGAACTTGCGACGTTTGTTACGCGTTGTCATAAACTATAGTAACACATTATACGTCCACTTATTTACTATGAAAACGTGTACGTTATTTCCACCGTTTAAAAGTATCTCAGTTCTAATTTATTATTGAAAATAATGAAACATTCATTCCCTCCGCTTTCTTTTTCTTCTCTTGCTCTCTATTGATAACTCCTAGACAGGATCTGATGGGTGAACTGGAGCGCAACCTGAGCTAGCACTCTGGCAAAAAGATTCATAATCTCTTGTACCTAACTGTATTTCATATATAGTTGTTTTATAGAAAACAATTAATGGAAGGTCTCTAGGAAGATCTTTGCGCGGAATGCAGAAGGTAGGAATCAGAAATCACCGACAAATATTGAGAGAAAGAAACTTGAGGAAAAGAAGAAAATACCAACAAAAAAGACAGGCACATACCTCCATTGAGAGATCTACAAAGTCAGCCCTACCACATGGTGTGGCGGGACGATGGACGCATAATCCTACTATGTTCCCTTTACTGTGCACCAGTGCACATCAGACTATCACATTAACAGTGGACTCATGCGCCTCCTCCTCTAGTGAGATGTTTCCTATGGACAGGGCCATTCCCATATAAGCCTGTTGTTCTGGATTTGCCTGATGCGCCCATTTTCCTCCACCCAAATCTTTCGTTCTGGCGGTTCCTCCTCCTCTTTTTTTAAAAAACTGCCAGGTAAGAGTAAGTACACTATTACCCACTCATGGCAAACCGTGGGATAGCTATTGCGCATGCGTGCAGTATGTGAATCCTACAGCACATTATTGGTTATTCTGTGTGTTATTCGATCAGGAGATGGTAAACGCAACGCGTTTGTATATGAGCGCAATTTTTAAAACTGATGGACTATTCACGTACTATTGGCTATGTGTGAAGACGAATACACGCACACGTAAGGCCAAATGAACACTGACCTTGACTTTATCTTGCTCACCAAGGCGCAAAAAAACTGTTCTAATGATTGGTTACGAGATCATCCTTCTTTTTGGTACTAATATTCAAGGGTGTGCACGCAGGTTGCGGGTCACATAACCCAGATATTCTCACATCTAAATTTGATTCACCTTCTGTCCTCCTTAAAATGCCATATAAGCGTGGCCTCGAACTGAATCCTTCCAATCGAAGAACAGGAGTCTACTGCCCACTGGACTGTCAGGATACTAGCCGACATGCTATGTGAAATAAACTGAACGGAAGTGAAATAAAGTAGGTCTGCCACCTCCATTTCCGCCTATTAGTAGATGGGTTCGAGGCTGGGAGCCAAAATCAACTAGATTCTGTCGGTTTTTTGTCTCGATGCCCAGCAAGCGTCCGTTGTGTGAAACACACTACTTGAAAACTGTGGGCAACGCCGTTTTTGTGGATTACAGCAAGTGCCCGGGGAAAGGAAGAAACGAATCAGACTTGATCTTAAGTGATTACGAATCTGACGTCGTTCTGAAAGTGGGGTCTAATGACCCCAAGACGGAGGATCTTTTCAGTTTTTACTGGCCCTGTGAGAGGAAAAGTGGTGCTTAAGCCAACCTCCAGGACGGACCTGGTAAAGCCGCTTTTCATAACTTTATCGACCATTCTTAGTAAGTATGATACAGGACTGTTTGACTAGTCACACGTCAACGGAAAATCACGTACAACCCACTGTACAGCCGTCAAGGTCCAAGTAGAAGCAGACCAGAGAGTTCACGTCGCGACTCATATCACATACCACAGATCCGTGACCAGCTCTGTAATTGCATGCTAAGGAGGCTTATAAGTTGATGACCTTTTCAAGTGATACGCAAGACTTGCTCAACTTAATCAAGCAACCGCCCTGTATAAACTCCACCAAGCGTTTGAAACGCTTTTCGTCTAGACCTTGGAGTGTCGTTTTTCATCTGAGGTATAATGAACTCCTTCTTGTGATCATCTCGCGATGATGGCTCCCCAATGGCAGACCGCAAATTGTTCGTTTAGTACGCTCATGGGGGAGTTTCTGAGCGTCCAAAAGAAATTCATAGGGTACTTGCAGAAATCCACTTTCACCACTTCGAACAAACAAAAGGGGCACAGTCATTATTGCATTGCGTCAACTCTTGATTTTAGCCACGGTTGGTCATAATAACTATAATGGTGCGCGTTTGTCATTGCATATGTGAGATACAAGTTGGGATATGTACGATTCTTCCAGATAGTAACGGGCGACACATACAACAATTAGTAAACTGTGCTACAAACGTGAAATCCGCCAGCAAAAATGGCTTAACAATAAGTGGAATGATCGTGGTTAACAAAAAGTTAACGCACGTAGCATGAAAAAAGATGGGCAGCCTGTTCCACAGATTCATTCCAAAATGCGGGATATTACATTAGTTTATCTCTTACAAGGATGTGTATAAGTCTGTGTTTCAAGTAGTCGAGGGTCAGTCCGGGAAATATGTCGAAATGCATATTCAGTATTTCGTCATTACTTGATATAAATGGCGTCGGAATCGCGTTGAAGTAAGTCGGCTTCAGCGCGGGAAAACGGGAAATTCCAAAAGCCGGCGAACGATCTGACAGACTCCAGTGCAGGACGCCAGCAAGATTTGTCAGACTGAATCTGTTCAAAAATTATACCCTATGGGTATCATCGGTCGGTTTCACTACGACAAACTTCACAAAGTCCTCTGAGACCCTCCGAGAGCAGTGTGTCTGATTTGTTCAGCACCAGTAATTATTTTGTGAACATTTGTTCTAATTTGGGT
This sequence comes from Paragonimus westermani, assembly GCA_008508345.1. Lineage (NCBI taxonomy): Eukaryota > Metazoa > Platyhelminthes > Trematoda > Plagiorchiida > Troglotrematidae > Paragonimus > Paragonimus westermani. The sequence continues at coordinate 118,693 of QNGE01000695.1, read as the reverse complement.
GTAATGGAATGCAGACATTGTAATTAGTAACTGAATATTGCGTTTTCGTTGCTTGACTGATTGGATAACAACAGCGAGCACGATACGGATTACAATACACTTTCGTTGGCCTCCTTGCTGTGTTACTTCCGCCGCACAGTGACAACCTCTAATTCTGAGCTAAGTACATTACTGTTGCCAGTGAGTATTTCTAACTACTTAATCAAACTATACCGTTTAAATTGTATAAGACGTGAAATCAGGAACCTGCTGGCTGTATTCACCTTATCAGAAAGAATCGCCGCCTCGCGTTGCTGGGTTTCCTCTCTGGAACCGAACGGGTAATGATTGAACTGGTTGATAGTCCAAACAGCCTCTGCAGAAACAAGATGACAACAACGGAGGTTCAGTGGAATGATCAAGCAGACGCGCCAATCAGAGTTGAAATTTATAGCATACTGCGCGAAAACGTTGGAAACGGAGTGACGGAAAGATGTTGTTTTCTCGGGCGGCTGGAGGTTCGCATAACATCGACGTAAACGTTTGAATGCTGAAATCCTCGTGAGACTTCCATCATGGAAGCCTGAAAGGCTTCATCCGCTTTTTGAGGCTCAAGTTATATTTTCGCAGAATTACACAGTTCGGATGATGTTTTAATGGTCGTCTCCAAGATGTCTTCTTCTGCAGCCAAAACTTGATGATGAGCGCGTGCCAGGCCTAAGTTAGACAGCATCAGCCCACCTCGTGGGGCAACCTGTCCACGCATAAGAAGTTGCCAAGGGCGCAATGATTACTGCACTGTCTCCGGTCGCTAGGGCACTTCTTTGATACCGTATACAACCACCCTGCTCGTGGGTTGTTTGGGGGCTAGATTCCGTCTCGGTTGATATGTTCGAATCCAGCCTTGACCATCACCATTTTATCTGGACGCAACCGACGTTAACCTGGAAGGGCTGGTGGAACGCAGGTAGTAATGTGAAGCTGTATGTTGTAATTAAGTCTTCCATCAGGCCACCGAGGCCAAGTTAGTGGTGGGCAACCATCCAGCGATTAGTATAATGGCCAAATTATGTAGCAATCGACTGAATCTTCACATCGAAAGTCGAACTGTCAGAGAAACGCTAGAGACGCCTAGTCCGCAGAAAATTCATCAGCCTTTTTAGCCCAGAGGGGAACTCACTTTCCACGCGAGAATCATTGGAGAACGGTGCTGTATTCCTCCTACAGAATGACCCTAGGGGCTGAGTGGAATCTTCGGCGACGTCTGGGGACGCTTCAACCAATGTGATTACCTCCATGGCGTTCAATTCAGCACACTAGAACTCTGAGTAGCGCTGCATCCCAAATTGTTCCGCAGATATGGAGTCTGTGGTTGAAATTTGTCCATCTTATTAACATTATTTGTGGGGAAGCCAGACCGATGCCAATTAACGCAACCATTAATTGGGTGCTGTTTATTGCACATGCTTCACTGACAGCATTTAGCTTACTCTTTCTGGTATCAATAGAATAGACTGATCAGTTGGCACTGACATTTGGCCATTGGACCACCGTACTCAGGACTATCCAATAGATACGCTACAGAATACGGATGTCCATGAGCTTCAACATTAAAGGGTTGAAAGCAATACGTCTTTCAGCCGACGATGCTGCGAAAAATACATACCCAATGATCTCAAGGTTTCTTCAAAACTTTTGGGTTTCGGGCCACCCATTACATAGGTAGTACGAAGCTGCACACTTCACAGCCAAATTATCTTCCTAGAGATGAGTTGGCCAGACCGGATTTCCATACTCCACTTGAGGTCGAACATATCTGTTGTAAAAGGGTCATAAACAACGTGGAGTGAACTGACGGAAATGACTTTCAGATGTTATCAGGGTATAACCGGTCTGTTTTGCGTTCGTTTCAACTTCTGAAGAACTTGACTAAGCGTGTGGAACATAGGTTCCAAATCTGTATCGAAAAGAACTGTCTTGAGTGGTAAGCGTTAAGATAATATGTGGTATCCATATTGGGTAATTCTGAGACAAGGGACGATTTCCACTGGAAGGTAACCGCTTGTCAGCCACGTGCTCCTGTAGCCAATACCTCCGAGGGTATGTGGCAGTAGTTTCAGAAACGTATCATGGCAGCAGCTACCGAGACGATCAACATCCAGAGTAAGAAACTTTTGGACTGGTTCGATGACGACAAAGCAGCTACCTCCAGTTTGGAACCGGAGAAGAATGTGATGTTTGCAGCCTCCACAGTGGACGCAGAAACTGAGGGCGAGAGAGCGCATCCCGGAGTACTTGTCGACAAGTGGCCCAGTGTGCTCGCGGCACCACGAACGACTGATGGAGAAAGCAAGGTGAGCGAATTCAGAGCCACATCGATCAACGACAAAACAAGGGTTCTGCGATTTGCTCGAAGCGATCTTCGGTCCATCCTTTTAGTCTACCAAGACACTGGTTGACGTAGACATCAGCTGTTCGTGCACCCATCTGGATGACCTCATCAAAGCCGGACGAAAGCAATTCGATAGATCACGAAATCGTTCTACTACCACTGACTGGCAGACCGTGAACAGCCTGCCGCGACAGGACATCAAATCATAATTTGCTCACACCCCGGACCCCCCAGAGGTGCGGATGGCGATAAGAAAGCTGCAAAATTGGGCAGCAGCAGGTAAGTGTGGATCATCCGTCAAAACGAGCCACCAGATCTTCACTTCTGACCACAGGGATCCGACAAAGGTACAGGGGTCCATTGGAAAACTACGCAAAAGAAGCCTGTAGGTGAACATACTCTTACGGTGCACGTCCACTAACGAAACAGCCAGGACACATAAAGCAACTTCCATCGACCGGCTCAGCTTGGATGGTATGGTCGTGGATAGGGTACAGCTCCAATTGGACAATCAGGTTGCAGCCGTGATGCTGGACAACTGTGCGCTATCTGGACTGTATTTTCTTACGTTGCTTTCTGCCACTCCCTGTGACGTGGTTTGTTTTGAAGCTGTGACTGCTATATACGATTGTTTCATTTGATTCGCTCCGTGTCCATCGGCCATTCACGGTTATCGTTTTGTCCTATAAATTTGGAGGGTGTGCAACCTAGTTTGTCTCACTCTTTAATGAACGGTGTTGCCACATCATCTCTTATGTCTCGGTTTCGGGTCAAGCGAATGAGCGCGTTACCAACTCCGCGTTCCATCAGATGGTTTGCTAATTAATTTCTCACTGATGGCGTCCGCGTGTTTTCCACTGGCTTGCTCCGGTCGATTAGCTCCGCTTGGCGCAGGAGAACATGCCACATGACCACATGGATACCTCAATCTTAGATTTGCTCTAGAATAGGTGCAGTAGCGATTCTGCGACAGCTACCGGGACATTAATCTGTTGAGCTACATGGGCAAGTTGCTGGCAAAAATCCTCTTGAACCGTCTGAATGCAATCGTTTCTTTGACCAGTGTTCTCCAAAAGCAATTTACACCCGCCGCAAAACGCATTGCGATCGACCTAACCTCTACTGCCAACACACTGTGAAAAAGTGCTGAAAGCGCAACCATCAACTGTATGCTCTCTTCGTAGAATTCGCCAGGGCCTTTGATTTCGTGAGCCGCGAGGCGTTGTGGACGATGCTAGGTATTGCTGGATTTCTCGCTAAGCAAATTTATTTAGTTAGAATGTTGCATGTTGTCATAAAGGTAAATTACAATCGTGTCGGTCGGCATCTGATGATCCTGAAAATGTCACTGGCGTGAGGCAGGGTTACCCTAACCCCAGTCCTATTTAGCCTTTATTTGGCTACCATGCAGAAAGCTGCTTCTCAATCATCGGCGGAGGAGGGCGTTGGGGGTGAGCACCGAACGAATGGAACTCCACTGAACATCCAACGTTTTGATGCCCCAACCAGGCCACGTGCCTCACCGATGTGCATGATTCTTCCCGTAGATGACAATGCGCTGTTTGCACGTAGTCAGTGCAAACTACAGCGACTGACCACAGCTTTATCGACCGCGACATCTATATGAGATATTTTTCTTTCAGCCTTCTGAAAGCAGGGGTGCTGTTTCTTCACGCGCACCCGAAATTTGCACCGGTGGAGAGGTTGTCAGCAGCTGCACGGAAATCTGCTAACTGAGTAGCAAGCTGCCAACAAATCTGTCTGCGAAATGCAAGTTGCGGGCTCGTATAGAGAAAGTTAGTACCGCCTCCGAACGTCTTGAAAGACGTGTGCGAAATGACAATTAACTAGAGACGGCAACTAAGCTGTGTGTGCAGTGCTCAGTGGTGCTCTCTTTGCTGCTGTATGGATGTGAAACTTGGACGTCGTATCAGCGGAACGTGCGCTGCCCGAGCCGTTTCCATTTGCATTGTTCATGACACATCTTGTTTGTATGGTTACTGCATATGATTTCCAACATTGAGGTATGGTGGAAAGCGAATCTGAAAGGAATGGAAGACATGCTGATGCTAAATCGGCCTCGTTAGCCCGGTCACTTCGGTCGGAAGGATAATGGCCCCATTCCAAAGCAGCTGCCGTCCGGACAGCCGAAATCTGGCAAGCGAAACGCTGGTGGTCAAAGGCGGAGAAACCAGATGTTATTTAAATGAGTCCGTGTTATAAATGTTGCGCCCTGACGTCTAGTGTCTGTTCGAGTGGCTTTCAATCTGCTGACAACGTATACCGTGAGGCTGGATCTAGATAAGTAACGTCTGTAATGCGGCGAGCGTCTACAAATTCTGAACATTCTGAGCAACCTAGTCCGGCCAAAAATCGGTTGTAACTGCGAGCCTCTCACTAATAAGTTGCTAGGGTACGATAAAAATTCGAAAATTTAAATGCAAGAAAACAACAGCAAACCCAACTATTGAAACCACCTCAGTTACAGGGTTCGAGGCCGGCAATTCTTGTGGGCACAACCAAATATTAGAATCACGTGATTGTGGGGAAATAAGGCGCAGATGAAATCCGGGTATACGGAAACGCCGGTGGGAAGTCAGGATAAGATGAATACACCGGCACAGTTTTCACAAGTAGACCACAACAACGCTCAGTGATACCCCGGGGTTAACGATCGTAGTATGAGTGATTTGCCGCGCCCGTAATCCAAATGGTCGTGTCAGTCTTTGTGATGAAGGGTTGGAAATTTTCTGTAGGTAGTAAAATTTGCGTTAGACGGCAATAAAATGAGACATCTGTGGTTGACTTGTGATATTTCGGTGGTATCGTCTGGAAATTTGAAAATCGTTTACTTCCATGACAGGAATGGTCACGGGACTTGAAATGTTCTGTTTTGACTGACTGTTAGTTGGTTAGTCCTCCATTTGCTGCCGAGGTCGATATTATCAATGGTTGGTGCTGTGGCAATGTAAATGCGTTTTCCTGTGAGGTAGATTTTCATGTCTGATCGACTGTTAATCATTGCATGCTGGTAAACGATGTATTACGCACAAATTTATTGGGGTATGCCTTGATACATATTCTGTCAGTCTATGGCGAAAAAGGCCAAGTTCATTTCAGGTGATGGATTATTTACAATGCTTCGGTCGGTTTGCTCGTTTCGAAGTTCGGCGGTATTCTGTTGGCTCGAAAGGCGCTCATTGAAAACAGAGTGTAGCACCACACTTGGGGGCTATAAAGAGTACCAAAAACAGAGTGAAACGATAATCTAGCAGAACAGAATAAATCGCTAATCTAGCGGTTTCTTAAGTAGATGGGGATCCAATGGCACATCGAGACATTTTCTTGAACAGCGGCTAACAGTCTCTATAGGAATTTTGTTCCAGTAGTTTATAACCTTATAGGAGGAGAACCGTTGCCTAAAGAAGGTCTGGGGTTGTTGCTTATAGAACTTTTTTTCGTGATCGTTTCGACTGTCATCACTTACTGGGGCGAAGAATTGCTTCACGAGTCCTGGGCTAGAAAAACTGTGTAAGACTTAAGTCACCATGGAGTCTTTGAAGCCCAAGTGAAAGAAGATCAAGAATTTCGAGGCGAGATTCTTAGGAGATACCGCAAGCCAGCGACCATTTCGGTGGCTATTCATTGGACACGCTAAATGACGAGTACGTTCTTCTTCAAACCGGTGTAATCGACTTGACAAGCACACTCGAACAGCGGCCTTATATAGACTCGTAAGGCATCTGAAAGGCGTGTCTGTCCATATGAGGGAGGTCCTTTTTATCACCCCGTTTGTCACAAATTCCTTTTTGGCGGTGATATCAGGAGAAAAAAACAGACGACAGTCAAATCCTTTGGTCTTTTTGAGGTCAACCTTCGTAAAATCTACTACGTTGTGCACTGTGTATCACAAATAGGATCCAGGGGTCTCTCTGGAATGACATACGTGCACACTTACTATGGTTTAGAAGACTCCAGTCATCTGATCAACGTTTAATACGGTCAAGGTCAGTCTGCAATGCACTGCGATCACACGCATCCCAGATTTCTAAGTCGTCAACATAAAGGAGGGCGTTGCTAGAAATAAGCTCTGGGAGGTCGTTAATATATATCAGAAACAACCGTGGACCAAGTACGAAACCTTAGGGAACTCCCGCAGAAACCGGGGACAGAGAAGAAAAGCCCGAACCGGCTTTTACTCCCGAAATCCTGCTACTTGAACAGAAAATAATCCAGCAAGATACCTCTCCTTGGGTCTCATAAGCTTCTAGTTTATGCACAAGAGGACCGTGTGCGGCACGGCCAAAGGCTTTGACAAAGTCGGAAAAGATAGCACACGAGATTTGACCATTGTCTTTGGCTTCCTTTATGCTATTCATGGAGGTTGAAGTATTGGTCATGCATGACCGGTCAAAAAGAAGGCCATGCTGACTCGGAGAGTAAAGGTTATCTGAGAAGAAATACCTAAGGGTGGCGCGTTTTAGCAGTCGCTCCATTATCTTGCATGAGATGCTGGCAAGGTTGATTGGCCGATAACTCACAGGAGGTTGGCGATTACCTGCCTCAAACACAGTTGTGACAGTAGCCTCTTTCCATGCCCCCGGAAGAGTGCCAGTCAGAGGTGTCCGTTTGAACGCCGCCAGACCTATGGCCGCTTCTTTCAGGATCCGGCAATGGATCGCGTCTGGTCACGTGGCACCATAAGGATTCATCTTGAAAAAGAGGTTCAGCACAAAGAACTCAGCTGTCAGAAGTGGGTGCCAGTTCGGAGGGCCCATATTGTAGACCGCTAACTAGTACTCTTTAAACAACAGGGCGACCACTTGGTGGTTGGAAGAGGATTCCCCGTCGGGAAGCCGCAGAGAAAGTGCTGAGGATTTTTGACTGTGCCTGTTGGGTATGTTGGAGAATCTACCGCTTTGCCTGTTTCGTACAGTTTCAAAGGCTTCTAGATCTTCTGGCCCACCCGTTAGCCTCCGCTTAGAGGATAGACGCGAATGCACACCCAGAGGGCGACTTATTTTTTGAGGAAGCGGCGCACATGAGGAAGACTTACATGATTTTTGAAGAACAGATGACTCAATAGCTTTGTAAACGGCAGTTTCAGAAGAAGAAAGGTTTTGTAAGTCCTTGCCGGGCACCTGTGTTGGCTCATTTGTCGGAATGAGCGCGTGGTAGGCCGTACGAAGCTTGCGACCCACAAGAGTCTCGGCTGGTGAATGGCCGTCGGGTGTTGCCGGGTTGGGAGTTGTACGGTATAGGATCAGAAACTCCTGTAATACTTCGTCGGTGGTCCCTTCCCCCTGAGATTTGATAAGCGCCCGTTTGAATGTGTCCACGAAGCGTTCTGCTTGGCCGTTGGACTGTGGGTGATACGGCGGGGACTGAATATGCTGGATGAGTGAACGATAGCAGAAATTTTCAAAATGTGCTGATGTGAACTGTGACCTACTGTCCGACACGAGGATGTCGGGAAATCCGTGTTGACCGAAAATTCGACGCAGGGCATTGATCGTATTAAAGGTTGTCGCCGGAAAGACAGCGACTATCTCAGGCCACCTGGAGTATGCGTCGACCAAGACGAGGTAGGATACCCCATCGATAGGACCGGCGAAATCCAAGTGGAGGCGCGATCATGGTCCCTTGGGTGTTTTCCACGGTATGGGGTCCTGCCTGGTGGAGATTTTGGCGGCCTGTTGACATCTTGAGCATTGTTTTACCAGCTCCTCGATGTCGCCGTCCATGCTGGGCCAATATGCGTAACCGCGAGCAATTGCCTTCATCCTACCGGTGGCCGGGTGACCAGAATGGAACTGTCTCAGCACCTGAAGGCGAAGAGCGGTTGGGATGACTACGCGGTCAGCAAACATAACGCAGGAATCCACTATTGTCAGTGAGTGGCGGCGACGATAGAATTGGTTGATCTCCACGGTTGGAGGAGCTGTGGGCCATTTGGTCCGGAAGTATGTTATCACCTGATTCAGGTTGGGATCCACCGCCGTGGCGCGCCGGATGTCGACGACAGTCACCGGAATTCCACGAATGGCGTCTGTGGGCTATCGGCGAACGTCATCCTCCACTGTCATAGTAGCAACGACAGCGTCTTCTTCAGGCACATGATGGTTGCCGATGATGCGCGACAAACCATCTGCCTGGCCAAATTGGTCAGTGCGGCAGTAGCTGATGTCAAAATCATAGCCGAGCAAAACTGTGGCCCATCGCTGCAGTCGGTTGGCAGAGTAGACAGGGATACTCTTCTTTGATCCAAAAATGGATAGTAGAGGCTTATGATCGGTCGGCAGGAAAAAATGCCGACCTCATAGAAGTTTATGAAACTTCTTCATCGCGCAGATAATGGCCAGTCCCTCTTTCTCGACTTGACTGTAATTCTTCTCCGGGAAGATGTGAGAGACGACTGCCCCCACACCGTAAGTTAAAGCGTCGGCTGCGACCACAATTGGCAGGGTTGGGTCTTAATGCGTCGGAAGCAGGTCGGAGCTAAGCATTGTCTTCAATCGTGTGAATGAAGTCTCGCAATTGGGGGACCAGCACCATGTAGCACCCTTCTGTAGTAGATGATTTAGCGGAGCACGAACATCGTGTAGGGCTGAGAGAAAGGCACTGTAATAACTGATGAGGCCAAGGAAGGACCGAAGGGTGTGCACATCTGTTGAATTGCGCGAATGTTTTCGGGATCTGGGTGGCCGAGAATGTATTTGCTTTCAAACCAAGGGTAACTTGACAGACCAGCGTTCGCTTATATATAGTTTTTGAGCAACTTTGGACAACCCCACTGGAATAAGCTGATTAAAAATTGGAATGGACCAATCAAAGACGGAGAGGGAAACGTGCGCGGGATTTAAGTTTTAGCATGTTATGGCGCAAAAAAATGACATTCAAATTTACAAATTAAATTTTAAGGATATATCAAAAATGAAACCGTTCTTCGGGGAAAATAGACTTTCCCCAACAGTTCAGTAAGGCAGATGCAAGGCTGAATGTACTAAAGAATGTCCTCAATAGGTTGGAGTCCGCTTTTTAGAAACTTCCGATTGAAGTCTTTCTTACAGCATTATGCAGCTGGTAACAGATAAATTCAAAAGCTAGTAGCACGTGGTCACCATGCCCCGGCGGTGGTTTTGTGGCCGCCTTATCTACCAGGTGAGCTTCAGTTGTGATAACCGGTTCAAGCAAGGAGGGTGTCCGTCCTGGGCGGTGCCTTGTAGATAGTTCCACACGTTGTGTCCAGGCTTTCTCATGGATCAACGTTGCTAAGAGTTCCGAGAATCCGCAGCCACAGTCCTCGTAAGAGGCCGCTACGCAGTTGAGATTGGGTGCGTTGATGTCACCCATAATAAGAAGATGGGAGACACGCCGGGTGTACGTGAGGCGGTCAAGGGTGGCAAGAATGGGCTCGCCGTCGGATGCACTACATGACGGCGAATGGTACACTTGACCGACAAGAAAGGTGTCACTTCTACGACTGTGGAGTTTGAACCAAAGTTTGTTGCATTGCCCTGAGAAGATAGATTCTCCAACGACAGTTGACACTGGGAGCTCCTGGCTTAGGAAGATGGCACGGAGGAACTCCGTTTGATACAGAGTGCCCAGGAATATGCAGCTCATTTTCACTTAGATCCGCAAAAGCCAGGTCCATGTTAAAGCAAGAATGTAAGGGCAAATATCATGGACTGACAGCTTGATTTCTGGTGGTTTATTCAGAAGGCTCTGACAATTGGTGTACACGCACCTCTAGAAAACTTCTTCGTTTGGCTGGGTGCATAAAGAGACAGAAGTGCACAAGGAAGAGCTTGAGAAAGCAGTCTCATTGGCAAGGAGGGGTGTGCACCCGGCAATGTAGGTTCGTGGGCCTTCTTGGGGGTAGCGGCTGTTTCACCATAGCCTGAGCATATGTGAGCGTCCTGTGGGACATTTCGTCCTCTCTGCTGGCCCGAGGTCAATGGCCTTCGAAACACCCTTGCTTTCAGAATTTATGAAGGGTGATTTGCAGTTTTGCACACTTGGAAATTTGAGCGGGATTGCAGATTAGAAGCGATCTTAGAGAGAGGAGATCCCTATCCAGCCGCGGAAATAACGGTTAGAATGAGCTAAGTGTGTGCCATTTGGATGCGGGGGCTGACCCCAGCAGATTCGTTGGGTTATAAAGCTTAGGGGTAAAATAAGTTTTGACGGGACTTTTTTCGATATAAAATAATGGGAGGTCTGGTGTAAGAGTGGTGGTCCTGAACACCTCTAGAAGCTACTCTTCCAGACCCATGCAGCTCCACAGACGACTGGCCTCCCAAGGGAGGCAGCAGACTCTGGTGTGGTTACTTGTGCTAATCCATTCGGGGGGCAATGGCCCTCTCATTAGGGCAGAAAAGGATTTTCACGTCAGTTTCGACTTCTGAGTCATCCCTAATGCATGACCTTCTTTAAGAAGGCTGGGAGCACCTCTGCCGCTCCTGCCATGAGCGATCCAGCAAGACCACCCTAAGGTTGGTATGGCTTTTCTTCAGCTCAGCCGTTTTTTCCAGTAGCTCCCGTGTGCTAATATTTAGGGACAACGTCACAAGAAGTCCGAATGCCTTCTTGGTGGCTTTGGAGCGCAGCATGCCAGCAGAAATCATGTTTGCGAACTCTGAACAGAAAGAGGCGTTAAAGACCTCAAGGATGTAGCCGGAATTCGTCCTAATAGAACAAGTCTCTTCTTCCGGAGTGCCTTGCCCCCAAGCTCATCGTGGATTCATCAGTTTAGGCTTTGGACAAAGCCATTAACTTACGGGCAACGGCCACACCCGGAAGGGCGAGCGCAATATACTCACTCAATAAGCTCGGTTCTGACGTCATAAGGCTTTTTGTGTTTCAGCCAGACCCTCTCCTACTCTGGCTATTTGTAGTGCACTGATGCTCTCAGAAGTCTCATAGTTACGCTTCCATGTGTCTGGCTTCTTTTCACTCGGGGCGGCCAGCAGAGAGACGAGCATCGCTTCGTTTGAGATGCGACCTTCTGGAAACAGATGGCTCATACAGATGAATGGTCTTTTGGAATAAGTGAGCAAAGCGCACTCGTCCTCCTTGCGACCATTACATTTAAAGTGGTGTCACTAAAGGCACGCCTGGCATTGCATGCCGTTCTAAACGGTCGCGCGGCAGCCGAATGGACCACACACACTTAATACCTCCGATACACCAATGTTGCTGGATCTTTTGCATGTCATCGTATCACAGTTTGTGAACAGAAATAACAGATGTTAACGAAAAGGAAACACAACGCCAAAAAACGGATGCTACAGAACCCAAATACTTCAATACATAATAAATTGTTGTTCGACAATAAATAACAGTGATGGTATGTAATTTTTTGATGCAATGAGCACCAGAAGTGTAGAAATGTGGGTGGTTTCTGAGGCTTGAAGTATGATACTGTGTGTGTGATTACTGCTGAGTTTACATGGTAGGCGTCGACCCGGTGTACAAAATACAAGCGACGTAAAAGCGAAAGCCGTAGATTACGACGTGTTTATTGTGTTTGGTTCACATACTTGCCACTGCACAGTTCTCCTGATACACGCAGTCAACCTCGCTTCAGCGTCGTTAAAAAAACTAGGTCAGTTGTTAGCTCTTTTACACCGGAAAATAGCCACGACATAGCATCTACAAATTGTCGGCTCACTGCAAGTGAAGTGTACGACTCGAAGACTCCGTTCGTGTACAACACTCCAACTGTTGGACTGGAGCAGTGCATTGCGGATTTTTACGGTAAGTCTATAACGACCACGGATATTTGCAGAATCTGTCATCGGTCGAAACCTCTGACAATAATTAAGTGGGTTAGCGTGCATCACTGTTGCAAAGTCAGACACAAATGTTCAATCGCATAGAGAAAAACTTCACACCGCGTGTCATTAAAGACAATAACGATGGATACGTGCATACATGTTCCGCACGGAGGCAGCAAATGCAGTTATCCAGATGTTTCCATGGTTTAAACGCCGACGCCACACAGAAACAAACCGCCACAGATAGGTCCTCCATGAGTTCACATTTGCCGCTTCAGCCTGGGGCCATATCAATTTCTGGTTACATACGGGATAGGTCATGGATAGAAAAGAGCATTTTCAACAGTATTACAACTTTCATGCGCCAGTCCACTGAGAAAGCTAAGATGGCCTTACTATAGACGAACTTTCTCCTTGTTCAGTCTTGCAATGCAGAACAACGAAGATTAGCGAAAAATGCTCACTTGGGGTTGCCCTTTGGATATTGTGGTGATCCAGCTAACATGAATGGTTATCGGTGTGATAGCGACCAGCTACTTTTCCATTTAAAATGCATGGGTAGTGCTGATATATCGCACCATCCTTTTTGAACTAGGCAGTTGCAACCCCCATCATCAGGCACGTTATAATTTCATTAAATATACTATTTCAGTCACATTCACCTCAAAAAGTGTGCCGTCCTCAATGCCGAACATAAAAGGAGACCCCGTGCAGCGCCATGAGTTACTGATGATTCGGTTAAGTCTGAATATTAGTTTCGTGTTGTTCCTCCATGCAAGTGGGTTCGAGTGAAATTGCTGGCAAATGTTCCACGGACTTCACTGGCAAAGGTAAGTGATGCCACGCCTACGATGTTGTGCAACGCTTACCTTCAGACCTGCGTACACAGCAAGAGGACATCTGCCGAATCAAAACCAGGAGTAAGAAGGCTGCGGCACGTCGGTTGAAATAGTGGGGATGATGATGTACATATAGTAAACGCATTCCGACAGATCCACCACATTTTCACTAGAGGCCGTGGTGTTGCGACTGTGATTTGCACTTTGGCTGATCCTCGAACATAGACGTCAGTTTGTCAAACCGAAAGGCTTCATGGGATAGCATGCTCCGCTTTCCATCTAAGTATTTCATCTTTTGGAAAACATGAAATTCCACCTACTGGGACGTTCACGTAACTTCATACAGTTCCCGATTTCCTTGCTGCCGCAATGACAAATCAGCTTATGCTCGATTACAGCAAGGAGTAAATAGATGAAAAAGATCACCCTGACTTACGCTCACATTAGGCCTATAAGTCATCAGTTGCAGTGCTGTCTACTCACCCACGGTGCTCCAGATATCGGTGGTTTCCAGTTTCACGTGGTGATCATTATACAACCTCTCATTTATCAGCTGTGGACATCTCTTTCGGGTATCGTCTAACGCACAATTTAACGAAAGGTGATTTGCGACTTATGCTGTGCACGTTCAATAGTCATTCATTGCTAACTCCTCTGTGCCAAGTCACAAATGTCAGCCACCTGGTTAACTTATTTTGCCATCAAATTAACGCGACTTAGCGTCCTCGATAAAAAAGCTCCAACGTATTGTGACAAAGAATGATTTTCTACCATTGACACGACACTCCGCTTCATGTATTAACGGTCTACTAGCGCGAACATTTACTGTCTGCGGATAACTTCTAGCCAAGGAAGGCTTGCGACATGTACCAAGAAAGTTTCGGATGTAAGGAGAAGGGCTAACGAGAGTGTAATAAACAAAGAGAGGGAACGTGGGCCTCGACCGTTCATCAAGCATTCGACGGCCATCCCCCGTAGCAGGCTGGTACCTTTACAGTCACATTGACTTCGCATGCTGTGAAGACGATGTTTAATTGGACCGTCCACAAGTTCACTGAGCACGACCGAGGGCGTGTGGCACAAAGGAAGCCAGCGGTGCCATGGATGGTGATTTCGTGAGTATATGGCGTTGAGGTGTGTACGACCGTGGACGCGTTGGCCGTCTGGAAGGCGCAAGCCATCAAACTACTGGTAGTATGCCGCTGGCTAAAAAAAGAGTACGCCAGGCTCAATTGGGTTGTACCGGTCATAGTATGTCCTATTGTTATTCGTGTCAACCAAAAACAACCGTCGTTTCACAACTCACACCCTCCCCTTTCAGAGGCCTGAGTGTTTGTGACCTGCTGTCTTCTCTGTTGTTGGGCTTTGGTGGTTCACTCTATGGTGAATGTCCTTCTGTTTTACTGCGGTTCCGAACCTAACTTTTCGCCCTTATCCCATCCAGAGTGCGCAGATACGTACTCCTATCTCTAACAAATTCCTGCATTTTTCTCAACATTTTATCCTCAGTTTGATCTTGCCACCAGGATCGCTCTGTTCGTCTCTCGGAAGATAGGAACCTCAGTTTCGTGCCGTTCTGTCGACTGGTTGACCAGCATTGGCCAGCTGGACATGTAGGCCTCACTCATATACCCCCTGGCACTATACCTTCGGGTTTACATTGGATAAGTGGTGTGCGAGTGGAACCACGAGTGGCACAGCATAAGCAATTTGCGGTGATGGTTAAGCGCAGTCGTCCTTTGGCTACGGTCACTGTGACAGGCCACGTCCAAACGGATGCCGACAACCGTAGTATTCAGAGGGCTGTGAACGTGCAAAACTTTCCATTTACTAGAATTGAAAACGAGCCGGTTCAGTTGTATATTACGGTGTATAGTATGATGTATGTAGTATATTGTATGTACCACGATGTATGTAGTATGATGTATAGTATGTTGAGCTCGTCCTGTAGGGTGCGAAAGTCGTTACCACTGTCGACCGTACTGCACATATTGAAGTTATTGGCAAAAAATAGGAAAGTGAATGCAATGAAAAAATAAAAGGTCAATGACGAATAACGAAAGAAGAAGCGGGCCAAGAGGTTAAACTTGGAGTATCCCACTGAGGCTTGATTTGCAAGTGGCGAATGCACCGTTTACGCTCATTCTATGCAGATGGTCGGCAGGGCGTGACTAACACCATTGAAGGAGGTGGCTCTGTGCTCCGTAATGGAAATACTGCCGAGCACATTCAGGACAATCCTTTCTTTCCAACACGTTGGCATCTTCCAAATCAATTTTGCCTATTACAAATTACCAGATCTACACAGTATCAGCAGTTTCACTCAAGACGTTCATTGAAACAACAATTGACTTGGTTGTGTCCACTTGGCTTGTTTTCAGATCGGCATAGACCCTTGTTACATCGGTGTTACATTTAAGAACCATTTTAAACTGTGAGCCCTGACACGTAGTCGACCCAGTGCTGAATGAGGACACGTGGCGGCAACAGCGCGTAGCTCTATCCAACATGAGTGAATGAAATCATAATAATCACAAGACATAGATAAGAAAATTATTCACCAAATTGATTGCGTGGGTGACACGTCTGAATCGTCGGGGGCCGTGGTGAGAGAGAGAAAGAGAGGGACACACACGCGCACTAGTAGACAGGTGACGTGCGGACAGCCGGAGACGTGGATGTCACATTCCTTTCCCCATTATTTTGGCTTGTTTCCACCGGCTTGGAAACGCTCCACTGATTTGCGCGTTCTGCACAATCGACGACAACTTTCTTTGTACGGTTGTTCTGGCAACGGGTTCTCTTTCTTGGAAAAGACGCGGTTCGTCTCACAGTTCGTGGATGATTGTTCTGGCGTGTTGAGTTAGGATCGAGGATGCACACTGTCTTTCTCATGTGACGATCCAGCCATCCGGTAGGGCGACTTCGGTGGCTTGGCTTTTTTCTGCCGTCCGTCCTTCTTCATGAGGTAGTTTTACATAGACTGGATCATTTACATGTAGATCGTGATCAGATGATCATCCGGTTGTACAATATTTTTGCTTTTTCCTGTCTGTTTCCAAATTTCACGTGGGCATTTGAGAAAAATAAGTTCAAACGAGTAAGTAACTTCTGGTTAAACATCAGCTTGGCTGGACTTCTAACGGTAGTTTCGGTTGGGTCGTCCGGTATGCGAAAAGGAATTTTTCCGGCTCTGTTTTCATCAGTGCTGGAAACTATTTCTCCAGCCCAGTTTTCATTGTTTGCCCCAAACGCTTCGCTAGCCTGTTAGACGCTGGATGGTCAGATGCAGTTCTCACGCGCCGAATCCCATTGGTTTCCATAAATTCCTGAAATTCCTTGCTGGTAAAGTTGATGCCATTGTCAGATACGATAGACTGAGGAATACCGAATCTGTCGAAACAATTTCGCAAACGCGGAGCGGTGACTTCTGGTGTGGCATTTGCTACCGGATGAACCTCAGTTCACTTCGAATAGGCAACGATAAGTAGTAAACACATATTCCGCTCCGTTGGGCCCAAACGGTCTATGTGAACACGCTCCCAAAGTTTATCCGGTCGTCTCCAGGGATTCAGTGGGTAGGAGGAAAATTTCTTTGAGTAGTTTGACAAGCTTCACAGCTGCGAGTCAATTCTTCTACATCCCTGTCGAGGTTCGGCCGTTGTGCTCAGGAGTCCATGCGACTGACACCCGGATGACCGTTGTGTAACTCACTGAGGATATTTTGTCGGAACTGGGGTGAAATATTGATCCTTGAACCCCAAAGTAAGCATCCCTCTTGCACGCTAAGTTCCACGCGGCGACTGTGAAATAGGGTATTAGTTGGTCATCGCTAATTTTTGATCATCCCTGTGAAACAACTCGTTGAACTTTGGACTGAAGAAAGTCCTGTTCTGTTCCTCGGCTGATCTCTTTACTGGATACGGGATGCCTGTTCATGCATTGCATCAAATGAGTTCATTCAGTGGGCTTCCACGAATTTTATGGAGTGGCACCCAGGGGCATCCGACTGAGAGCGTCCTTTATCTGATTTGATTTACCCGTAATATGAGAAATTTTGTCAATATTAGCCAATAGAAGAAGCGACCAGTGTTGCATTCGCGAGAACGCCACCTGATTGATTGTCTTCCCCCAAATATTGGTGAACCTTTATCACCACGAAGATTAAAGCTAGATCCTCTCTGTCTAACTGTGCAAAATTTTGTTCAGCTGGGTCAAACAACGAGGAGCAAACGCGATTAACTTCTCAGTTGAATCGTCCATCCTGTGACTTAACACAGCCCCGACTGTTGACCCCGGAGGTCCTCAGGAGTCAGCTATTTGTCCTCTGTTATTTTTTAGTTTTATCAATAACTATTCAGACTACAGGCCCATCAAGGCCTATCTCTACGCCGATTATTTGAAAATCGGAAAGGCCAGTGATCCCAGTGCACTGCAGGTTGATCTTAATATAATTAAACGCTTTGGTATTGATATGTTCGCCGAGCTTGATATTTAGGTTGCAAACGTTTCATCACCAGGCGAGGTGACATCTTCACCTTGTGATGAAACGTTTGCAGCCTAAATGCCAAGCTCGGCGAACGTATCAATATTAAAACCATCATCCCGAGCTACAAACAACACCACCACTGTTCCCAACCATCATAATTAAACGCTCTACCGACGGCTGGAATCTCCGTCCAAGTGAAAATAAACGCACATACATGTCGCTCGGCTGAGACTCAGACAATCATTTCGTGATTCATCGTGTACTCTACACGGTGGACGCCAACAAAACGGGTGCGTAGCAAGATCTAGGTATCTGAACATCTCCTGACCTATCTCTCAGGTATCGTCACCAGATAATGGAATTGCTATCGTTAATAGGACCAAGCGCGCTCTACCCCGTACAAACGGAAAACGTCTCTAACGCTTCACGGGGTTCACTACTTGAACATGCCAATCGAGTCTTTAAAAAGTACTCACTGTCGGCCATCTCCAGGGCGAGACTGCCAAACTGGTCACAGGATAAGGGAAAGTCGCGTGCAAGTCTGGGCTGGATCTACCGCAATCTTAACAGCTCCATGGCCACTTGCTTCCCATTCACTTTTTGGATCAGGGCTGGTAGAACAGTTTTTCATTGTAGCGGATGCTAACAGTTGGCGAACGCATGTCAGGAAGCTCTACAAGATCTGTCTTCGGGCTATTCGCAGGAAGCAGTTATTTTCTTTGAGGGTTGTTAACCTTTCGAGCAGAATTGTATTGGAGTTTGCCATTTGCGATTCTATGTATTGTTTTGGAGTGCTGTTAGATTCTCTTTCATTAGAACATATATCCAACTCTAATTTGTCGAGTATATTTGTGCAGTCCCTGAAGGGCGATGTTACACACTACTTTCAACCAATGTCTCTTGGACTGAGAAACACCAGCCTACTACTGAGTGTGACAAGCCGATGGGATCCGGGCACCTTGAGTCTATAGCCTCGAACCATTGTGTCAACAGGTAATTTGGCAGCCGCTTCACCGAGGTACATTTCTCAGCCGGCCATACCCCATACTGGCTATGCTACACAGTGAACGACGAAAATGGTAAACCGATAACTAGCACCCATCAAACTACTCTTATATCTCTCTGTGCTATTTTGTTCAAGAAACCGGACAGTAAGTGTATTGTGTACTCCGTGTACGTATGTCGTATAAGTCTTGCTAATCATCTTGAATTTTATTCCTACGTCCCTTAACACACATGGAGCAGTGAGGATAGACGGTCGCAACATACTACTCACACCACTATTCAGTAGCAGCATGGATCGAGATGATCGCGGATCGAGATAATCGCGTGATAAATACGGCAGAGATACGGGATGGATCGTTGGAGGACAGAATGACATATAATGGCTT
>QNGE01000695.1:74701-85735 GCA_008508345.1 Paragonimus westermani | reverse complement strand
CGATTAGGGTTCTCAACCAAAGCCTTTGGCTCAAAAGCCTGTACCGCAAGGCAGCGGGTGGGTGGCGGTGTACCAGAAGTGGTACGTTTTTCAGGTAGAGATGCCAACCATCTTCCAACCCCCAACCTGGAGGACCAGGAGACTGTGGTTTGTCAGACTTCTACCTGTTGGCCTGCCTGGTATGAGTAACTCTGTCCAGTTTAGCCCAAAAGGTCATCGAGATGCGCAAGCCGACACACCACTTCAAGGTCCAGTCTCACCGTGACGGGTTTTCTGACGCTCCAACACCGATGTGGAGGGCGAGGATCCGCTTTCACGGTCCGCATGCGCTACTGTAGTGACTTGAAGATACCCCCGGTCTGCCTGCTGTACGATGTGTAAAATCCTTCCTAAAATCTTAGCACACACTGTACATAGGACCTTAAGGATCTTTGCCTGCCGTCTGCCTTATGCACGAGATCGCGTTTGTTTCTTTGCATGCTTGTCGGCGTATGCACGCCATACTCCTTTTCCGGCTTGCTCGCGCGCTCGGCGGTCGGATCCTTAGCCTCCCTAGCTATTTCACATATCGGTGTCGTCTAGCGCTGATCGAGACCATTTGTAATTATCGCATAATATATTTTCAGTCTCCGCAATTATCCCTATTTTCATTTCGCCTCTGGTATTTCTGCGTATACCTGAGGAAACGTTTATTTAATGCACGTAGGCACTAAACTACTAACATGCAATATGTGCTGGGTGCATCGGGGTTACGCACGATAATAACAACGCTAATAATGTAACATTAATATGTAAACCTGAGATAGCGTCTCGCCTAAGGTGAAAAACCTCATCATCGGAAGTGTTGCATGAAGTGGATGTTGATGAACCCACTATAAATGTGGTTAGGCCACACAGTGGTATTTGTAGCCATAGGGCATCACATTTATAAGAAGACTGGAATTCCTTAATGGCTGTAGTTTTCGGAGTTATTCGCTAATCTGGGGTATCTGTGGTGACGGAGAGGTATTTCTCTGAAGCTTAAAGGTCGTGTATATAAGACAACGGTGAGGGCCGTATTACTTTACGGCAGCGAGACCTGGCCGCTCAGGGTAGAAGACGTGAACCGTCTTCAAGTATTTGACCACCGATGTCTGCGTTCAATCGCTCGTATCGGGTGGCATCAGCGCGTAAGTAACGAGGAGGTTAGGAAGCGGGTGTTTGGTAGTGATTGTCAGACGAGTTCTCTTGTCCAATCTCTACGTTTACACAGGCTTAGATGGTTAGGTCATGTATTAAGAATGCCAGTTAGTCGTCTTCCACACCGAGCACTATTCGCTGACACTGCGATCGACTGGTGTAAGGTGCGAGGTGGACAGACAATGACCTGGCGTAGGGAAATGAAGTCGTTCACGAAGGGGTTGGCCACCGTGGGTCGTGTTCGTCTCCCGGGCTGGGGTCCTCGCGACTCACAGAGTCGGTGGTTGGAGACACTAGGTGAGATGGCGGCTAATCGAGCTCAGTGGCATGAATGTTGTCGCTGTTTGGTCGAGTTGTCTGTGAAGTGAGTGCATTTAATGACGCGGGGCAGTGAAAGCCGTAAGGAAGCTGTCTTGCTGATGACGCCTTACTCTTATTTGCAACTCGGTTGTTTGTTTGCAAGGTGTTGGCACCTTGATGTTGAATGTTTGAATATGGACGTAGTTATTTTCCAGTAGTGAGGTCCCTTTCTGTCCCCTTCCTTCTCTCTTCTTATATAGGGTTTGTTTTTTCTTCATGGTTGTGTGACAGTTAAGCACTAGTGTGAACCACTAATGTATTGCTGTCCATGATGATGATAATGAGTTTTCGGAAATAGAATAAGGGTGGTTGCAGAGCCCCTCATTCCCCCGTCGAGTGGATTCACCTCACGTTCCTCGAGTTCCCGAGGCACACGTTTCGTTTTCAGTGATGTTACTTATGAGCCAGGTCTCCGTGATATCATGGGTTTGAGATCGAGTGTTATGAATCGACTGTCTGGTTTCCAGTAATCATTTCCAAACATCCGCCTCTTACCTACTCGTCGCTTGATCGCTAATGCCACCCGATACGAACGATTGAATTCACACACACCGATAGTCAAATACCTGATGACGGTTCACGCCTTCCACCTTGAGCGGCCAAGTTCCGTTACCGCAAAGTAATACAGCACTCACCGTTGTCTTATGCACGCGACCGTTAAGCATCAGAGAGATATCTCTCTGTCACCGTAAGTGCCCCAGGTTGGTCCGTCTTTTTCTTCATGGTTATGTGACGGTTGTGCACCAAGGAGAGCCACTAACCTGTTGCTGACTCTGATGGTGATGCTTCTGTTTCTTTGGTTACGAAGTTGGAGATGGAAATGGTTGTACAATGATGTCAAGTCACTTTTGACCACTGGTATAGGGTCTAAAACACAAGTGAGTGAGAGGAGGAACATTTGTTTGTGTGGAGAAACGTTGGATAATTACATCAGCGGTGCGGCCCAACCTAGCCTGTCTTGCTAGTGATTAAGTAAGTTAGAGTCCAAATCTTTAAGATAAAACTTTAGTAATAAACGCCGTTACCTCTGTTGGGTGGAACCGAACCAAAGTGTTAGAGGCAGTGTCATCCTCCATTTCTTTGGGCGGTCCACTGGACTCGATGAGTACTCTTCGCTGAACGGGGATCGCTATGTTTATACATATATATTCAAAGCCCTCAAATTGGATTTATGATACTGATTGCATTTTGGAAATGTGTCATGTTTCCCGTGCGATGGCTCTATTTGATATCGCGTATCTGGTTGTTTTTTGTGGCCACGTTTACGCTGTAGCTCCAAGTAGCTTTGTGATGATTGGAAACTTACGTTCAACAGGCTGGTAGTAAGAGGGAATGAGTGTATGAATGATGCATACAAAAGAGTGACATGACATGATTTACGCTCGAGCGGATTTCTCTACATTTCTACTGGTGTTCACTGCAGATGAGTCAAGCTGCAAAATTCTAAACCACTGAACAGTCGCAGAAGGTCAACATTCAGAACCTGTTCGGTTGCTACCACGGCAGCATCAACGCCACTGATAGCCCTTTTCGTTAGCACAAAATTCCCTTCCATCCCCTTCTCCCCTCCTGTCCCCCTCTTTTTTCCTTCTCTATTCCTATATACGGTTTGATTTTTCTTAGTGTGAACCACTGATGTATTGCTGTCTATGATGATGATGATGTACGCACAAAACAGGGTCTGTGTCTGATTACAGAGACTACGACATACTGTAACAAACGTCTGTTTCAGGGTGAGAACATAACACGAAGTGCCTTTGATGAGTCCATCAAATGTTGCGCCATCAATTGACGCTTGGCAGTCGATGACCCTGGCTCCTTCCGGGTGTTTGTTGTCAAGTTGCCTCATTGTGTGATATGGTGTTGGACCCATCCCAGTAAACGTCCGGCAACTCTGGTTCCAAGCTGGCGCTCAGTTCTGCCAATGTAGAATGTCCCGCATTTGCATCTATTGGTCACGTTTGATTTGGCGAGCCGAGGTGTGACGGATTGCGCATCTCGATTGCCTCTTTGGCTAAACTGGACGGTGTGGTGACCACACCGACAGTCACTCATATCAGGCTGGCCAATAGGTAGAGGTCTGACAAACCACAGTCTCCTGATCCTCCTCTGGGTTGGGAGAAGGTTGGCATTCTTTTCCGAAAAATATACCAGCACACTGGTACACTGCAACCCAGCCGCTGATTTCCGGTGCAGGCTTGTGAGCCAACGGCTTTGGTTGAGAACCCAATCTCCTCTCCTGTCCAGTTTTGACTGTTCTGGCAGTATATCAGCCCACATATGACCATGAATAATCACAACACCAGTAATTCCACACTGCATCGCCCGTCTCGCAGTACAAACCGGGTCGTCTGTCTACTGCATATAGCAGGGTGGATAGACAAAAACATGTTACCGCTGACCCCTCCACCAGTGTCTTATGAAATTTAGCTCTCAAGCTCCTCCATACCGCCGTTTCTGATGATTACTCTGCAGGTCCCACAATACATATGGCTAACCAGAGTAACCTTGTGTCATTAAGTCCCATCTCTCACCACTCACCATCAGTCCTCTCTCGTCCCTTGCTCAGACCTAGGGTGCGAATTACTATGGACGCCTCCAACGTTCGCTCTCTAGAAGAGGTAGGTCAACAGACCACTCTCACGTGAACGGTAGACTCGTTGAATGTCCATGTTTGTTATGTTTCAGGGATTAGAATCCAAAACACTAATCAACGCATGGAACCAACGACATTCGCATTGTCTACCCGATACTGGTGATACACTTCGGGTAACTCCACGGCCGCCGTTACGGGCCAGGCTGGAGTAGGTATAGACCTCAGCTCGACGGCCGAATCCGCATTAGTAGATTGGATTCCCGTTAACATCAGACTTTGTGTCGTCCGCTTGGCAGGTTCAGTTAAGACTAACCGTAGACGCAAGACTTCCAGAAATCTGTTCATGGTGTCCGCTCACGCTCCCGTTGACTAGTGACATCGGCGTTAAGCATGCGTTTTACTCGGATCTGGCCGCTCTCCCTCGGTCGACACACCATTCCGGTATGGTCATTCTGGCCAGGTCGGCCGAGTCTTGTTTAGGTAGCAGGTTTGGGAGGGCATCACATCGTTCAGATAATGGCGGACGATTGTTGTAGCTGTGCGCCGAGCCTAAACTACATTTAGCCAACGCTAGTTTTAGGCATCGTGCGCGTCGATAAATGAATTGGGAATAAAAAAACGCTGCGAGCAATTTGTAATACACTACGTTTCAACCACCTCGGGTGGTCTTTCTCCGGAGTGTTGTAATATAAATCCCATTGACATTTGTCAATGTGGTTTCGATTGCAACACTTCTGAGGAGGGCCGCCCTAAATGGGTGAAACGTAGAGTATTAAAACTTGTTAATAACGTTATGGTGTTATTCTCAATCCATTTGTCAATAACATGTTAAACACGACGCCCAAACTGATTGGCTTTATTCGTATTAAGTTTGGTTCAAATATGTTACATCGTGTGCATTTCTGTTATCATTGGTGCCCACCTTCTCCGAATCATGCCTGGTCTCAGATAGACCACATAGCTGTTAGTCATAAGTGGCGGAGTTCCATCCAAGACTAACATTCTTATTAAAGCACACACTTGGATTCAGATCATGTGTTGTGTTATGAATAATCAGATTCGACGGCACAAACGAACAATCTTGAGTCAGAAACAGAAGAGTAGAAGGCCCGTATGATAGGCTTTATTCGTCTAACAATTTACGTATGACAACTGAAAAGGAAAACGTAAATCGATTATAACATTCTCCCCCACCAAAAAATGTGAGCAGACAAAAATAGTAGGTTACAAGAGAATAATTGAACATGGATACACTGATCGGCAAAACAATATTTGGTAGCGAGCGTCAATGTGCAATTGTTTCATGCGTCTCTGTTACTCACACAATATGGATGAACACGCTGTTGTTGTTTGATTAACGTTTCAAGATTACGCGGGTGACCGTTATTGGGGGAATCATATGCCTCAGTGTTGTGTATGTCAGCTGAGGGAATGCTGTTATGCTGCTCTGTGATAGGGACGTAATCAAGGGGTACAAATGAGGTCTCTTCGATCGGAGGTGTCGATAATCCTTGCAAAGGGGTCTCAGACATGACTTCTCCTTTGGGGGCCAGTTGGTGAACAGAAACTGTCCCTTCCATGCCATTAGGAAAGCGTATGTACGCGTACTATGGATTGCATTGAAGTAATTCAACTTTTTCGACGAGTGGATCATAATTAGATTGTCTGACATTCTTCTTAAACAACACCGGTCCAGGTTTAGTGAGTCACATCGGGAAGGTTGTTCCGGAGGTCGACATTCGGTTATAGAGGAGTAATCTTTCAAGTGGTGTGGCACTAGTTGCGGTGCACAAGAGTCTTCTGACGGAGTACAAAGCATCAAGAAGAAAAACTTCTCATTGATTGATGGCCAAGTTACGAGATTTCAGGGCGAGCAACACAGTTTTCCAAAGCGCTCCATTCAAACACTCTACTTGCCCGTTACCCTGGGGGTTGTATGGTGTTGTTCTACTTGTCGCGACTCCCCTTTCGTGAAGAAACTGTTGAACATTTGACGACATGAATGACGATCCACGATCAGAATGAACGTAGGCCGGAGTACCAAACAACGAGAACAACTGACGAAAACATTTAATGACGGTCTCACTGGTCTGATCAGGACATGCTAAAGCAAAAGGAAATCGAGAATATTCATCAATAATTGTTTAAAAAAAAATAACGATTGCGGGCTACTGATGGAAGGGGACCCTTAAAATCAGTCGACAGTCTTCCGAATGGTTGTGTGGCTTTTATGAGCTCGTCTCGAGCTTTCGAAAGAAAACGAGGTTTGATTTCACAGCATATTGAACATTTGGCAACAACGCCTCGAACTTCTTCTACCGAGAAGGGGAGGTTTCTGGCGCGGACGAAGTGCATCAAACGAGAAACGCCGGGATGACAAAGCGATTCATGTAGTCCTTTCAAGCCGATATTTGTCATTAGAGCCCCGCAACAATTTCACGAGAGTGCATCTGCCGCTTGATTGTCTTTACCAGGTCGATAAACAACATCGAACTTGAATGGCGACAGTTCCAGTTTCCAACGTTCAATTTTATCCTTCCTAACCACCCCCCTGTGCTGATTGTCGTAGATGAAGGCGACGGAACGTTGGTCAGTAACAAGTTTAAAATGGTTGCGAAATAGAAAGTGTTTCCATTTACCTATGGATTCCACGACAGCATACACTTCCTTTTCTACGTCGGAATGGTGCCGCTCACTGGACGACAGACTACGCGAGAAGAAGGCTACCGGTCGACCATTTTGATTCAGAGTGGCTGCGATCGCCACATCAGAGGCGTCTGTCTCCACAATCAAAGGGGTATCGTACTGAATAGTAGAAATAGCAGCTTTGCATAACTCGTCTTTCAGAGCTTCGAAGGCTTCTCTGACTTCAGTGGGTAGGGGGAAGGTGGTATTGTGCACAACTTTGTGAATTTTATCAGAGAAGTGAGATATCCACCGTGAGTAGTAAGCGAATAATCCCACTATTCGTTGCTGGGATTTCAAGTTAAGAGGAGGGGCTAATTCTCGCAGAGGTTTCAGGCGATCAGGATCCGGTTTAATACTGTTCTTGGATACCTCATACCCTAGAAGTTTGATTTGTTTGGCGGCGATGATGCTCTTCGATTCATTGAAAGTCAATCCATATTTTCTGGCCACGTCTAGGAACTTTCGAAGATTGAGGTCATGTTCAACGGAGTTGGTTCCACATATTGTAATATTGTCAACGTAAACAAAGATGTCTTTCAGCCGTTCGCGTGCTATTATATTGTCAATAGTCCGTTGAAAGCAAGCGACGCCATTCGTCACGCCAAACGGAATCCGACAAAACTGATATAAGCGTCCGCATGCCTCAAAAGCCGTAAAGGGCTTTTCTTCTTCTCGAATAGGGATCTGATGATAAGCACTCTTTAGATCCAGAGTGCTATAGGTGTCGTACATGGCGATGCGTTCAATCATTTTGTCGATTTTTGGGAGAGGATAGGCATCCAAGAGGGTATATTTGTTAATTGTTCGGCTGTAGTCAACTACCATTCTTCTCTTGTGCCCGTCGTTAGTGACTATCAAGACTTGAGCTCTCCAAGGGGAGGAGGAAGGCTTGATAACTCCTTCAGCAAGCAAACGGCGAATTTCGTCGCGTATAAACTTTTCGTCAGCTGGACTGTGCCTTCTGGATTTTGTTGCAATGGGTTTGAAGTTTGGCATCAGGTTTTGGAAAAGACGAGGAGGTTCGATGTGAGCTGGTGTCAATGAACAGAGTGAAAATGGTGGTTTTGGCCCACCGAATGGAATTTGAACACTTTTATGAAGTTTAAGAAAGTCGTGACCAAGAAGAACGTCTGCACATAAATGCGGTAGAACTGACAGCTTCACTCCCTCATACACAGCATCTTTGTATTTGATCGACGTCAGGACGTGACCACGCGTGTCACTCGACAGAGTGGTAAAGGCCATTGTTATCTTGCTACGAGATTTGTGAACCTTCCAGTCATTCTGCAACACTACGCTAGACGCTACATAACTTTCAGAACTGCCAGTATCTGTCAAAGCTTGTAAGCGAGTTCCGTTAACTTCGAGATCAACTACAGCATTCGAAAGATACTCCGGAGCCGCCGCTGATGTGGCAGTCGAAATGGGCGGCCGAGTGATAGAAGAGCAGGGCTGTCGGTTTCGGTACCTCAGGCACACCTTTTTAAAGTGCCTCTTTCCACACCCATTACACAACGCATCTCTAGCAGGGCACTTCGAAGGGGGGCGTTTGTCATACCCACAGAAGCAACACTTGCCAGTCGATGAGCTGGAGACTGCCACATCAGGCATTCTGGTAGGGTTGGGCGAGTTCTCTGAGACCTCGGTTGCAGCCGCGTAGGTGTTGGTCGGAGTGGACTGGTATATTTGCGACTGTTTTTCCGCCAATTCAAGCGATCTGGCCTGATCGAAAGCAGCCTGAAAATTCAGCACTTTTTGTTCCAACAATCTCTGTCGAATCTGGCTAGACAGTAGATCACTTATGGAAGCGTCTCGATTCTGCTCGGCAGTAGTGGCTTTAAAGTTACAGTCTTTCGCAAGCGACCTCAGTCTTTGTGCAAATTGGTCCAGCGTCTGTCCACCTTCTTGTCTACAAGTTGCTAACAGATGACGAGCGAATACTTCATTCTTGGGTTTCACATATAGGTCCCGTAGTATGGACACCGCACTATCATAACTATCACATTCGGAGGTATACTCATAGACCGAGGACGAGATGTAATTGATCAACGTAGTCAATTTGTTGGGATGAAAACTGTCAATAGACGACAAGAAATTAGTGAACGTACAGAACCAGTGATTCCATTCTTTAGAAGTGTTAACTGCGTTGTGGTCGACGTCAAACCTCTCAGGGCGTAGGATCCGTTCCATCACGTAATTGTCTAGACGTATAAATTGTTATGAATAATCAGACTCGACGACACAACGATCAATCTTGAGTCAGAAAGAGAAGAGTAGGAGGCCCGTATGATAGACTTTATTCGTCTAACATTTGGCATACGACAGCTGAAAAGGAAAACGTAAATCGATTACCAACTCAAGGATGAAACAAATAACATTTCTGTACGTTGTTTCTTTATTTCTTTTGCTGGACAACGACCCCACTGACAGTATCGACTGACTGTTGAGAAACTGGCTTTAACCTCGGTAAAGCATAAGTGCCAAACCAACTTTGAAGGCTGTCTTAGCAGGTATCCCTCTGATGATCCTAATAGTTGTGGGACTGAAATCTCACAGGCTGTTTGTGAAATAGGTGCTGTAGCATGCGGCACGGGGATACATGAGTTACGCAGGCATTGGATCTTGGAGAAATCTCAGGAGTTGTTAAGAGCCATACGGAACAGTCCTCGTGGTAGTTTAAATAACAAGTCTAAGATAGATATCCGTAGGAAACTGAAACGCAGCCTAAAGGCTGATCGTGAGGTTTGGTTAGTGGAGAATTTGAGGAAATGGAAGCCGCTTCTGCTTCAAGGAACACCGGCAAACTCCTCAAACGTATCCGTGTCACTGGTCCCAGCCGATCGTCTGTCAGTGAAGCTATCAGCAAGACAGATGGCACCCTTGTCCATGTTAAGTCCAGAAGGTTATAGCGGTGGGTGGGACACTTTGAGAGTCAGGTTAGCTGGCCTCATGCCCCACTGTGTTGCCGCCACAAACTTGCAGTATCACACTCCGGTCGATAGACGTGGAACCACTCACTGAGACTGAGGTCTGCAATTGCATTTCGACTCTCAAACGTAATAGTTCTGCTGGTCCAGATGATCTGGTGCCAGCACTTTCCAAAGAAGATGAGGCGCTGGTAGAGGCGTTGACTCAGTTTTTTCAACTTATGTGCACGACGGAAACCATCCCTCCGTGCTGGGGTTATGCGGTAACTGTTCCTATATTCATAAAAGGGTATCAGGGGATCTTACAAAAACCATAGAGGAATTAGTTTGACCCCTGTCATTTTTACGGTTCTGCCATTCACTAATCTTCGTGGACTCACTGCAACGTGGGAAGTAAACATTAGGAAACAGCAGGCAAGGTTTTGCCCTGGGGGTTGTATAGATCACATTTTTACCCTTTGTCAAATTCAGCAGCGGTGTTATATGTACCGCCGTATTTCTCAACTATACAGATGCGTTCGATTTGGTGGATCGATTTACAACTTTGGAGTCGCTTAAACGCAGGGCTGTGCTGACCAAGTATGTGAACATACTGTCGGCACTTTATTCCCATACTCCAGCTCAGGTTAAGGTTTACGGTGAACTATCTGACAGTTTCAGCACCAGNTAAGGTTTACGGTGAACTATCTGACAGTTTCAGCACCAGGAACGGCGTAAGTCAAGACTGTCCACTTCCACAATTTTTGTCTAATTTGGTCATAGGAGAAATAATGAAGGATTGTATGCGGCACTCGCTAGATGCCGGCATGCATCTCCTACATGGTGGAAGACTGACTGATTTTGATTACGGGCTTGTGTAATATTTTGATCCGGCGGGCTGTGCTGACTAGGACTCCGGTCCTTCCAGGTGCAACCTTGTCAGACAGGCCAAAGGGGAGCAGTCGGACGAAAAGCAGTTACACTCATAGGATTGTATGTCGCACTACTGACCGCGTAGGAGTGCTTAGGCAGTGAGGCACGATCCTATGGGCATACAGCAGAACTATTTTTATAGTTGCGGCACTGCTGTCTTCCGTATCAGGAAGAAGGGGGGTAGAAAGGGTACCCTCAAACACAGAGCACTCCGATCGCCCAACGGTTGACCGTGACCGCCGGCGTATTATCCAATACGGTCGAAAAACATCAAATATCTCTCAAAAGCCTGATGTAGCTTCGAGTACATCCGCTGCGCGCAGCAGTGTTCAGAATCAGACATTATTGTCTTATTCACTGCGCCCTCGGGCT
>QNGE01000695.1:28337-72713 GCA_008508345.1 Paragonimus westermani | reverse complement strand
TGATGATGATGATGATGATATTTATATATATAGTGCATCAAGGAGTGCACTGGTATCAAGAGAACGGATAGTATTCATGGAACTTGGTGTTCGTGACGTTATTTCAGCAGTTTATTTTTATAGATGTCAGGTAATGCATGAACTGAAATTTAGCTTGCTTCCTAACCATATATCAACTGTTTGCGCCTCCCGATCTGTTTCCCATGCAGCTGCATGCCAAACAACTTTGAAGTTAAACGCAAGATTTCCTGCTGCTGCTTGTGGCAGACACATTATGAAGCGATGTGGAATCGAAATGGATAGCGTTGTCATTGTTATGCCATTTGAAAATCCTTTAACTTTTTCTCCCGTTTTCGGTTCTCTGGTGTCTCAGTCTGAATTCAGCTTTGCTTGCTGACAATGTACAGCCCGCGTGCGATCTAGTGTGGCTATTGTCAGTAAACTTTGTGGCTTAACGGACAGGCTCATTTCACGTTTTATGTCCATGTTGTTCATCACTTGTGGTCTCCCTTTGTGCATTTAATTCTCGTTTGTTAGAATCTTGTTTGTTAGACTTGTACCAGTTAGAATATCATTTGAATGACTATCCCAAGACGATATTTTATCATGATCTTAAGGTTTGTTTTAAATTCTGGGTGTACAAATCGGAACGGATCATGACATCGGATAATAGTATTGTGTTCTGAAGATGTCTTCTCAGTGATAGAACGAAGCTTTTGTTCGGAATGCTGTTCTGCCCGATTCGTGGCTCCGTTGACCTGGTGATGGTAAGACCGTATCGCCAAATTGCTAGTCTGATTCGACAGGTGGGCTAAGCGTATTAAGGAGCAGTTCAGCTGACTCGTACACAACGGTTCTAGATCTCAAATTGTTAGTACATTACAAGGCTGTTAGTCCGAATCTTCTTTCTTCTTCCCTTTTGAAAGCTAGTGAGAGGTTGATATAAAAGATAACAACTGTTTCAGGCGGTTTAAGGGATAGAGGAGGTGTCTCATGAGTGCTGTTCCCATTTATTTCTCAGTTACTTTCAATTTCTGAGAGGGGTGTCGTATTGTTGAATGAAACTGGTGATGTCGCTTGCCCGGTCGGAGGTCTCGTAAACAGCGTGACCATTTGTTTGGAAACGCTGTATAAGATGATAGCGTTCCGCAGTATGTGGCTTGCTCGTGTCAACATTCCTTGCCTTTGTGCGTGTGACTGGTATATTTCTTCCAGGTGATTTTTTCTAAGATATTCCACTCCATTGTTGCGATAAACGATGATTCCAGTCATAGTGCCACCTGTTCAGGCAAATGGCCTTTAAGCATGAATGGACAAATGAATGGGATGTTTTTTTAATGGAATTTTAATATCACGCTAAATGCGACTTAGGGTGTTATCTATTCTACTGTACCCTATCGATGACCGTTCTGCAGTTGTGCCGTTCATCTAGTTGGCTCCACCCCAATGCGTTTTGTAGGAAATGCCACCCACATTTTTCCTTTTCTTTGGACGCCACTTTTAGCCTTGGTAGCTTTAAAATACATCGTTTTCTATTCAGCTTCCCGTGGTATTTTTGAATACAACTTATCACGTTGATTTCAAAATCACTGTATACTTTGCTTTTGTCACCCGCGTCTTCGTGGTTGCCATGATCGTTCGTACTACTGCCTAACTGTTATATCAGCCTAATATCTCGTTAAGTTGCGAGGTAGTGCCCCATGGTGAGAATTCACCCATAGGGAATATGTTTATTTTAATTAGGTGAACAGTTCATTTTGTTTCTAGACCTCAAGGCAATTGCTTGAATAACATCTATTGGGTCACATCAAGATTGGCTCCCAGTAGACTGCCCTAATCGAGACCCGAAATTACGGCGGTTTGAGTGATCTTTGGAGCAGTTTTCACTCACTGACTGACCTCGGGCTCTGCATCGGCTGTTTACTACTGCTTTCAAACAAGCTTACTACGTGGCACCTGTATCCACACAAAATGTAGACGCACATAATTCCTGGGAAATACCGTGTAATGTTGATAAGTTTTTCCTGTACCGATGATAATTACTCATCAATGTCAACAACCTGGCCTCCAACTAGGACCTTTAATGGATAAAACGGTTGATTGGGTTCAGTGTTGCTTAGGTGGGTTTTGTGAATTTGCAACGTTCTATGAATCGGAATAATCTTGTAAATACTTTGTACTCTCATATGCAAGTCACTTTTTGTTCACAACTTACGAACGCCAGATGTTTGTCGTTTTAGTTTAGACACTGGGCTACAGAAAAAAGTTCCACGCCTTCATTCCTATCTTTAAATCAGAGTTCGGCTTTTTTATCGATTGCTCTACGTGTGAGTATCATCCTCAACTACTGGTGTAGCGCTTCGATTAGTGATCATTATCAAGTACGGATATATTGTTGCTATTAGTAATGAGATTGAAGCCTCTGGTCTACTCTGCTGAGATTCACACTACATCCTATCAGTAGTCTCAGTTTTTGCCCCCCAAATTTCTACCACAGTTCCAGGTCCTTGCTTGCGTATCCTCAGAGAGTTAACAGGCTCAATCAACTGAACAATGTTGTTCAATATCCAGCATTGTTTTCAGCCACTTGTGAGAAAGCTCTTGAGAACTTCGTGCTACCCGGCAGTCACGATCTCAACCAGTGACACTTTTCATAACTAGCATGAGGCACTGCCGAGTTACAAACGCGTCCGTTCCTGTGGCTGATCATCATGGCTGTTGCTTCTGTTTGTCGTTGCGTTGGCCGATTGTCGTGGTACTCGACGGTTCCGTCGTTTTTTACTATCAGGTGCCTTTTAAAAAACGCGAATCAGTAAGGTAACTGTCTCACGTAACCCGTAGATTTTGCAGCTTCGTGACATCTTTTGTCTGTGTTATGATGAACTCGTGTTTGAAAGCTATCGGACGCTCTCCCGTATTACTCATTCCGTTATGTCTTGGTATGTAAGCGAAAGTAGCTACGGTTGTCTCGGGGTGGCCTGTAGCCACATTTCGGACCCGTAGAACAATGCACCTTCTGTCTTAGTTTTGTAAATTCCACGTCTGGTTGCCCGACTGAAGTCATTTACTCTCTATAAACCTCGTAGTATCTGGGGCGTTTCACAAACACTTTTTCATTTTGGTGTCTACTTCGTTGTCAACGGCCGTCGAGCTTAATGCAGAGATTCTGTGGTACAAACGTCGCAATCCAGTTTATCTTCAGATTTTAACACTTTGGCACTGCCTTCTGTAATTTGATGGCATGCACCTCTGCCGACACTGTTTTTGTTCAACGTGCATCTGTTTTGTGCACCTATTGATTGTTTGGTCACGTCCGTTTCTTATTTAAGGTTCTTCCCTTGATGGTTGCGATCTCAGCGGTTGTACGACGTCACCCATCCCTTTTGTCTCAAGATCACCTTCGCGCACCGGTGCCACTAACAGTCCGTCATCCCTGACTTTCCGGCGCTTCGATGCCAAAGCACGGGAAGCCTTGGGCCAACATCTCATCGAATTGTTAGCCACAATTGTGTTGCCGGATCCACCACAATCAATCAAAGAGGTGGATATTAAATTAGCGGGTGGACTTCCGGGAATTCCGGACAAAATGATGCCGAAAGATTTGGACGGGGAAACTTTCAGGACTGTTGCCATCAAAAAGCGCAAGAGCTCTTTGCACCTACCAATCAAAGAGATACATGCTGCCTTCAAGGTACCAGTGGTATTTTTATTTCTGTCTGGCTCACCTGTCGGTCGCACTCTAAACTTGGTTACGTTTAACCATTTCTGAGGAAGAATTCACCAAACGTACGAGTTTGAATTTATTCACATTCCATCTGCTCGTCAGTATAATTACCGCCTGATTTGGTTGTGTCACCTGATTCCGTCTCACTCAGTTCTTCCTGCTTTAGGTACTCAATGTTTGCTCGCTGGATATGGACGATCACGTGCTGTCTAACGGTAATCGGTTCAGAGACTGTGCAGAATTAACTCAATCGTCATAGGTTGCACAATTTTTGCGTGTGTTCAATCGTCACAGCTCACGTGCACTAGTGCGTTTGCCTCTAAATATCAGTGCATTGTTCGTTTTCGATGGTTACTTAACTGTGCCTTGAATGCAGTCAATTCACAGAACATGTGACATATTACACAACAACGTGCACATGTGGTTCAGCACCTGGATCGACTGGTTTCACATCCTATCCTGTGCTTGAGTGGTCTGGCGCTTAAATAACTAACTACGCTGAATGGGATATTAGTGCAATTTATTTGTCACTTTGGCAGTAGGTGAATTCTGTCTTGCATAGCATTTTTCGTAAACGTGCAGCTGTGCTTGGATAACCTGCTTATTCCACATTTGTGTATGTAAACGTGGAAGCGCTTATTCCGATACGACCTTGATCTGCATACTAAATTTGCGATAGAAATGTTAATACTCATCTTGTAAATCTATCAGAATACGTACATACGTAGGTGTATACACTGGCATGATATATTGTGCGGTAATTCGCGAGTGCCACCTTTTGCGTGTCTCGAAATCAAATGTGACTCTCACCATGACTTGATGCTAATGAGCATTTCCGATCAGCCACGCGGCAGACCGCACTACTCTTAACCTAATTAAACATAAGGTCATCGGTTTCGAAAACCAACGGTGTCATCCCATATTCTCATCATGAGTACTGTGAATCACCGATTTTCCATTGGACAACACCCCGTGGAAAAAGTGTTCTGTTGGTCAACATTTTCTATCATTTAGTAACCTTAGGATGATTTTTTTTGTCTTCGGATTATCAATCGTGTACACGGGCCGTCAACCTACACACATCAACCGGTGGATTACTAAAACCGTCAACCTATTTTGTTAAAAATTGAGCCATAACTCAACGATGACAATTCTAGTTTTCCATATCCCACGTCACATGTTACGATTGAGTCACATGTACGTTGTGCAAACCCAGACAGGAACGTTTAAGCCAAAAGTGTTCCGTTCCCACTGGGCTTTTTCGAAGCAGAGTAAGGGTAGAAGTGATCGTTTCGTCCAACCAACAATGCTTAGATGTGCAGTCGATGTTCTCATAAATTTATCGTTAGTTATACTCCAAGCACCGCTGAATGATGTTTGGCTTTGTCATTACAAGGAGGGAAACGACAAACCTGGAGCATGCCGTCAGGATGCGGCATTTTTTTTCTTCTGACATCAGGCTCCTACGTTTGTTTGACACTTGCCCTATGCCTGCAATTTGTCAACCGATTGCCGTCTGGCATCAGCGTGCATGAACTTTCTTTGACGCCATGGTCTGTGTTATTAGAGGTAATTTCGTAAATGCTCCCGTCTGTTAAGCTCATATGCTCCAGGGGAAATGATTTATGCGCACAATAGCTCATTTTTGCATTGTTCTTATTCTTGCTAGGAATTTAATGACCGATTCAGCTTCACCGTTTCAATGTACATCGTGGCAGTTGCCGAGCACATTATTGGCAAGTTTTTACAGGTGAGTTCTTTCATCGTTCTCTCTGTTTGAAATAAAGTGGCTACATTGTGACGTGTTTTCTATTCATTGATGCAACTACGCATCACGTCTTTACGTTAAACGTTTCCAAGTTTTCCCTCTCGATTCTTGGTGGTAAAGTGCTCCATCAACTGAAATCAGATTGAATTTAGTCTGAGGAAATTTTCACCCATGGTTGTTGAGCGATCAGCACTGGGCCTGACTCTTCATCCTGTTACAAACCACCCAACTAACTTATGTTGACCTCAAGGTTTTGAAATCTTCCTGTCCTATCTTAACCTGCGGAATTAATGCGGTGGTGAGTTCAAAACACCCAACAAGAGAGGACATGTATTACTACACGGCAATATGCTGAAGTACCGTCCTTCATAAGCTTGTTGGTCAGTTTCATCTTCGCTCATTCCATTCTCCCGCCACTTGTCTGGTGGTTCGGTGTGTTTTCGAGTTTCCGTATCCTGAAGTATCTTTCTGTCAGTATTGAACAAGAAGCATCTTGCTTGTGAACTAACCCGCGCAGCTATATAGTTACACCTGTGACAAGCAACACATATTAACCACCCCTCCCTCAAACGAGGCTTATACGGCTGATGGCTGATGGATATCAACTCCGGCTCAAACCACGTACGGTTCTTAGTTCGGGCTCTCTCTACCTAATGAATCCGAACAAGGACGAAACAATTCATGGAGTATTGTTTGATGGTGGACATCATGTTAACTTTTTTGGGATTACTTTGTTTATCTCCACCCCCCTCTTTGGTTATTGTTGACAGTGTTAACTTTTTGGGCCGATTAAAGGTCACAGGAATCGTACTGTGCATGGAATTTCGCAAATGAGCTGCCAACTCGCTGGTTCACGCCTCGTCTGTTGTGAATGATTGTGCACTGTTAGTGGTTTTTTTGTCGGACGAAATCCCTTGTTTTCCCTTTTCCTCGTCACACTTTTTCAGGCTGCTATCTGTTTTGAGGAAAAGGCATTAACGGAGAATGTCATTCGGGCAACCACTGTAGAAGTGAGTATGTTCTCGTCGTAATCTG
Organism: Paragonimus westermani; assembly: GCA_008508345.1. Lineage (NCBI taxonomy): Eukaryota > Metazoa > Platyhelminthes > Trematoda > Plagiorchiida > Troglotrematidae > Paragonimus > Paragonimus westermani. The sequence goes on along the minus strand of QNGE01000695.1, from coordinate 66,186 downwards.
GAAGTTTTTTTGCTCCGCTTTGATGGAATTTTTCAATTTGTTTTCTTACCTTCGGTCTACTCATACACACACACACGGGTGACCCGTTCTGTTTGTTTCGACAATTGATCATTCACACCTCAAGAAACATACGGCCTAATCCATTGAATCACATTATGTTCAGTTTCATAACCGTAATTATCATCATTTTTAGCTTTCAGCCGTATCCCTGGTGATGTATTGTATAACGTACAGCATTACCAATATATACCATGACACAAACCGAACGAGTGGAGACCAAAAGGCAGCTCTCAACACTAGAAATACCCAGTGTTGAAAGCGATGATGGAAAACGTGTAACACCATTGTGCCGGACGTGTTAACAAAGAAATTGGCAGTGCACTACGGCCAACGGATGTGGATACACTTCAGCCGTGCAAAACAACGCGCGTTTGTGGTTGTGTATGTTCACCTCCTGTAGTGAATGTCCGGAAATAAGCAAATTCCCAGACCGGGCATCTTTTACAGTCACAACACTATGGCCTGGACTGCTGTTGAGCCTGACTAGTCCACACTGTAGCAGTTTGGCAAGCGATCACAAATGTATGATGAGGTAAAAACGCGGCAAAAGTGATGAAACTCCATGGTGATGAAGATGGAGAAGAACTGACAACTTTGCTAGGCTAATCAGAAATATAAGCCTCGTTTGCCGATGCTTTTCTGGCCACTTCCTGCCCATAATTCTACCTAACTCGTGGTTCAGTTTTTTTCTGTTTACCTCCCATTGTACCGTTGGTGTGCGATTTTTTCGACCATTTGATGGCAGTCAGCGTTACGTTGAATAGCTGGAAAGCCAGACATCCTGGCATCCAGTCTGAATGGTACGGTTTTGCTGTATAAATTTTTGTTACCAAATTTGACCACTACTTTTCAACTCTGCTTTTGGAAAACGGGCATCCCGACGATCAGTTGATGCACTCTTTCTGGACTATGTCGTTTTTTCTTAGACCTTGTTTCAAATTTATCGTGATCGCATCCAAACTCGTCGTAAGGGACTGGAACCGAAATTGACGCACAAGTTTCCTCAGGATTATGACAAGTGAGTGATATTTAAATCGTATGGTTTTTGTAGTGTCATTACGCTGCTTGGCCGAACTGAATGCTATCGCTGCTCCGTTTGGTCGATGTAGAATTAAACGACCCATTACTGCCCAAATGTTTGCATTGGCTATCACATGTAAAAGCTCCAACTCCTTTATGGTTACTAACCACCAGTTATACGTACTCTGTCAGATTGGATTAGTTCTTCCTTCTCATAAACGAACATAGATTAGTCTTTACACACCAAAGTCATCTGGTAGATTATGTTGAACTTCTGCTGATTCTTTTCCTATTCACAATGTTCCATGAATGAGAGCTTGTTCCTTCTTAAAAAGCTCTGTTTTTTCGTCTTCTGCGCATTTTGAACATAACGCATGAGTATTGTAGGACAGCTTTCTCGGCTTGTTTTTCTCTGTGGTGAGCAATTGCTATCTGTAACATTCGAGCACTTAATCTCTTCACACTCCGATTGTTTAGGAAAATCAGAACAAGCCACACAGATCGGTGAATGCTTCACTGGATGCGGCGGACTACAGTCTACCCGATCTGCGATCCATCCCATGCTGCGTAATACTTACTGGCCCACATGACTTGTGCTGATTTTCATATGTACCTCATGTATATTTCCTTTGTTCATAGTAGTTCGTTTAGATAAAAAAAAACTGAGTTCCAAGTAGAGCAAAAACGTATTTCATGTAGACGGAAATCTATGGGTTATATAGTTATAGCACTGTGATAGTCAATTGTGAGGGATATAACTTAAACAGCACTCAATTGATCGCAGCTTTTGCACTCTCAGAGACTTTTCAACCAACCCCTTTCGAACCAATGTACTCTACTAGAGTATTGCTCTTATTACAACTCGTCAGCGGTGTATATCCTTTTCACAGTCAAGGTTGGAACTCCGACCACGTTTTCATGGAACAGCCTTGTCATGTTGCTCTCTACTTCACTCATCTCACGTTAGGCACGACCAAATTATTATGTGCAAACATTCAACCACATTTGCTCATAATTAGCACTCAATAATCAAAATTCTGCCTAACAAGTTCAGTGGTTTCTACGATTTCAAATCAAAGCGAAGTCCTAGTCGTGAGCCCATCGTTTGAAGTTAGCAGAATAATTACTGTCTTTCCTCGAGATAATCGGTCATTCACATAAAGGTCTAGTTTTTTGGGACGTGACTGTTTTTCTGAGCTGTTGTGCAGTCTTGGTTCTTTCAATCCCAGCTTATTTATTTATCGTTCTAATCCATCTACTCTTCATTGTATCGCCTATGCTGAACGCGTTTTATTAGGTTCGGCGTATGGATATGTATTTGTATGCATACTTGTATGCATATTCATATACGGATATCTATTCTGGGAAGTGTTAATTGTTTGAGAGTCTTCTGGTACCTAAGAATGTGCTTAGGACCACTATGTTATTAACTGCTTTCGGGGCTGTTTTCCGGGCAATTGTTGTCGACCCTGCTGCCTTTCCATGGATGCAGTGCGTTGGCACAGATTGTTCATCGATCCTTACATTTTTGCATTACTATCTGGACGTGATCTCAATTACCTTGTACGCTGAATTAATCACAATTCCTTGTTTTCGTTACTTTCCGCGTGATCGACTCCCTCTAAAAACCAGTCAGGTGTGTTTGCACAGCATAGGCTAAAACAGTGCTAGGCTCGCACAATCTTCAACGGTGGTTTTATCAGCCAGTGGCTGTTGGAATGTGATTGCATTGGTTTCGTCTCTGTTTTGTGATACCAATGGTAACCATCTCTCGTTTCCGAAGACCAGAAATATCACGTCATTGCAACCTGGTCGTTTGTTTTAAGAGCGTAGACACTATGATCCTTAGACACAACGGTATAATTAATTGAGCCCCACCTGTCCTCCACTTTTTAACTCTCTGTTACCTAATGGTACTGTGACAATTAAACATCTGCATTAACCGCTGATAATTTACTGTCAAATATATCGAGACTTTTGATCCTCCCCCCTCTCCGATACATCGCGTCGATTGTAGGCCTGCCCTATCAAATGCTGTCAGAAATTTTACTGGAGACGTCTTCATTAATCGCCTTCTACCCGTTTCAGGTGCGTCGATGAACTTGATGTCTTTCTGCACACCACTTTGGAGCAGATGAATCTGTTATTACGAGTGTTTCGCGATCCGATGCTCACGTGTTGTTCCGATGAGCAGCATCACGAGGACAGTGCACACGGTATTTTCCGAAGCATCCTGGATCTGTACAGTAATATGCGAATTTTCATGGATACCCTGAACGCGGAAGAAGAAGATATTTTCCCTCCGGCGGGTAAATCAGCCGGTCAATCCGTTGTTAGTTCTAGGCCATTATCAGGCGTGAGTGAAATCCAGACAGAGCTGTCTTCCGAATTAGTCACTTCACCCGAATTGTCAAATCCTGTCCCAACCACTGCTGGCGATTTGATTCCTACAGGCTTACCCACAACTAATTTGGGAGAATCAGGCGCTCAGGCTATTTCGTATGCCGCTCACTCGGGACCCCGCCGCCGTCTCGTTGGTATCGGCTTGATTGAATTAGCTGAAGATGATTCGTTACATGCGTTCAGTCAGTATGCAAGCATCGTATTGGATCCGGTCAGCCGCGATCGTGTTTGGTCTCTGATTGAGAACGGGAGTCTTATTCAGGCCCTATGTCGTTTGAGTCGTACCATTCTACATACAGCCTCTCTGAGTAAGGTCAGTGTAGCACGTACGGTGAACCCACTGCAGAATTGTGGTTCTAGTTTTTAAACAAATTACCGTTTTGGTCATGTACTGGTAATCGTAATTGTCTGTCTCTGTGAAATTGATTCTTTGTTGGATGTCTGACATCAAACATGATCAGGCCCACTGCTAGTTGAGCTAACCGACGTCGAATCACCATCTAATGAATCTCTTCTGGTTCTATTTCTTCCCGGCTAATCGACCCTCGCTTTTTGCTTAGTCGTATCATCGGGAGTTCGCCCTTTGCGTTTCACTCAGCAACATAATCGTCATCGTAGGCAGCAATACAGCATTGGTTCTCACTGATACCTAACTTCCACAAAACCGTGAAAAATGCAAATCCTGTATAGGAAGAAAAAAGATGGGAAAGGGATTTAACTACTAAAAATAGCTTCGTCTATATTCAAACATTCAGCATCAGAGTGCTCGGTTGTTTGTTTGCAAGATGTTGACCTGTAAGTGAAAGTAAAGCTTCCTCAGTAAGACAGCTTCCTTACGGTTCTCACCGCCCCGCATCAAGTACACTCACTCAACAGCGTGCCTTACAGAGGCTGTTGTGAAACCGATCTGCTTGGTATCTGAACACTGCTAACATAACAGCATCCAGAGATTGTGAAACTTAGTTTCGCCAAGCAGGTTTTGTCATGAGACATCACTGAGTACAAACTGCAAGGTTTTGCTTCCCTAATGCGCACTATCACTGATTAACGGGTTAGACACTGCTCCGTTTATGCGCCGTCAGATGTTTACGTGACGACGTGTTTTCCAGACTGTTATACTTTTATACTGTGTGGACGGCAGTTGTTCAGATGCTGTCTAAATTTTGTCTACTACCTACATCAGCTCGTCTGTTACTGATTGTCTCCTTTGCGCAACAGCTGGTTTAGACACTGGTCCTTATGGTGCATGTTCGGTTTCAATCTCATTTCCACGTTTATGCGGTGTACTTGATAGCCATGTGTAATCAATGCTTTCTATTCACCGTTGTCGATCGATCATGGTCCATACTATTCTATCCTGTCATGTATCCTCTCAGGGTCGGTGTCACCCCGACGGTGTGCACACAAACGTGCATGTTCGCGTGTATCCTGTTTGCACGCGCTCGTAGGAACGCGCTGCACACGCACTAGCGCGTTTCATGCACGTATACTGAGTGTCTGAATGTGTCAGAGACAGGAACTATGCGAACAACGGAAAACTACACAACCAGACAGTCATGGGGATTGCTGACTTTCTGTCAGTCCCGCTGTACCGTGTGTGCGTGCGTGCGTGCTTGCGATGCCACCAGTCATAACTTTTGTCAGTACCAATAGGTGTCTGGTCTGGCACTGGTGAACGGTGCGGTTTGTGCAAATACTGGATACCAATAACACACTCACCTCATCAGGACCCTAGATTTTGCGCTTCCACACATGGTACCACCAGGGACCTACTTTTGCTGTTGATTAACCGCTATCATGTTTGCTTCGTTAAGTTAGCCCTCTTTCAATCTCACTGCACATGCTCATATTTCATCTTTATCTGCGTGAATCATGGGATACGCTGCCCACTTCACTCGCTCAAATGCGTTTAATTTTATGTAGATCTGTTGTATGCGGAGATTGAGAGTGAGCGTTCTGTCTTTCTAAACTTTATTTACATACATTTACGCTACTATCTCCTCTGTTTTGTTGCTCACTTTTTCAACTCTCGAACTAGTTCTTAAGTTTTGAATGTACATTTTTACTAACTCATCAGTATTGGGCATACCAACTTCCCACATTCAACTGTTCAGTACGGCAACTAGCTTGTTTAATTTTATCCTCCTAATCTTCGTTTAAGTTGGTCTTCCGAACGCCAGCTTCATCGGCTTTGTTTTTGCATCACCCGCACACGCATATACTGATAGCAATGTGCACGTTCTTAAATGCGGTCACCTGCTGTTCATCTCTTCCATTCGCTTAATAAAACTGCAAAAATAAGGCTGGCATGCTTATTGTTGTTGAAAGTAGCTCGTTACAGTTTAAGATCTCCATAAACAAACGTGACCGAACACGAAGTCTTAAACAGTGATGTACCGTTCTATCAACCGTTGCACAGTTGAGTCGATGGACTAAGGTCGTGTGAGATGTTTTGCCGGGATGATATTTGGACGTAATATTTTTGATTTACACATTGGCCACCAACTCCCGACCTATTGGATCATGTTAGGTAATCGGTGCTGACAGACAACCATTTTTATCGCAGTACTTTATCCATAAATCTTGATATTCCGTTTCTTACTGTTGGATCGACCTGGTTTGAGCCTTAACGCGATTGCCCGAATTGGGCAACACTTTGTCACGTTGGACATACCAAGTTTTCTAGGTTAGTCGCGCGCATCCACAAGAGCACGTAGCCAAGTGAGCTATTGAATCAATATTCAGTATAAAACTAACGTGACAAAATAGCTTCATGCTGAGAAAGTTGGGAGCTTAACGAGCCAAAATGAGGTGCTAACTGTATACATCATCTCGTTAATGAAGAAGCAAGCGGAAAAGAGGAAGCTGATGTCATGTTTACCGCTTAACAGAATGATAGTGGACTAATAAAACGGCTTATCATAACAACAACAACAGATACAAGCAGATACAGGGCATCCAACCCAAAGTAAGATGTCACGCACTGTGTTAACGAGAGGCGTACGTTTGGTTATTCGCACGGTCGTTGAGATGGCCAATCCGAATAGTCACCGATTGACCGTCGGATACACACAATGCGTGTGGATCAGTTGACAACGCATCACGCGGACATATTATCTTTTCCTCCGCTAGTTCAGGCTGTCCGACCTGAAAACGGTCCACCGGACGGCGCTGACGCTGGATTGGCACAAGGGTAAGTTGGCATGAGGCGCTGACTCAGTTATGGATGTGTCATGTGCTTCAGAGGTTGAGACTAAGAGGAACTGAGCGTTCCCTGGAGTGTACTCACGCCGGCACGCACCATCTAGGTGGTATCGCGCCATTCGCTCGTCTTCCATACGTGCCTGTGTAATTCGTCTGTTAGAACTTGTGGCAGTAGCGAGTTTTCACATGTTTCTACGTGGTAGACGCACAAGGACGGGATCAGAATCAAACACACGTCTGCATTTAATATGCATATCGAGACAATCTTCTGTTAGTTCCCGTTTGGCGATCATCTTTGAGGACCTTCGTGGAGTACGGAGATGTCTACCAAACATGAGTTCGGTGGAACTGCTGCTGGTGGCTTCGTTGACAAGATTCCAAACAGACCACGATCCAGCCACACGAGCAGAGGAGCACTGGGTTGTTTCTTCACCATTTTCTTCAATGTCTGCACAGCTTGTTCGAAACAGGATGGTAAGGTGCTGTTGTAACATACTTGGTCCCATTCGAATCAATTAGGTCGGTAAATTCAGCGTTGGTAGACATAGGATCGTTGTCGATCACAATAGTTTCTGACAAACCAAATGTTGCGAGAGTTGTTATTGTTGGATAATTGATCATACATCGATTTGGAATGGGCATCCACGATCAGTGAAATCATTTGATTTTCGAACGAACCAAATGTGTCTGAATAGATTCACTTCCATGGTGTCTCTGGCCGTATCCAGAGGTGCAGTGATACCTTGGGGCTGTATTCTGGTTTTATTGGCATAATGCACATGCCTCAAACACTGACGCAATGTCACCCTCCAGCGTGGGCCACCACACGGTGCCTGCGTGAGCATCATAGGGTTCATCAAGGATAACTGGTCGCAGCCTCTTCGGGATCACCACAAGTGATCCCCAAAGCAGACGTCCATTCTGAAGACCCAACTCAGTCCTTCTCGATCGGAAAGGAACAAGTTCGTCAGGTTTCCGTCCTGGTCATCCTACCTGCATGTACCGCTTGACTAAGGCTAGCACGGTGTATGTTCGTTTCTGGTCTCATATCTGTCGATGCAATAAAAGAATGTCTCAAGCGTTGATTAAAATGCACAACTTTTTCTAGGATGAATTCTATGAACGATGTATCCGATGTATCGGGATTAGCAGCATTGTTGAATCGTCCGAGAGTGTTTTAAATTTCACAGTTGTAAGCAGATAAGATGAGAGACCAGTGAATCATCCGCGGGGAGGGCACTTATTATAGCATCTTCCTCTCATTCAGTAACAAAATAGGGAGTTTGTGGTGTGTAAATATTGTGAACCGTCGTTCGAGAACGTATTGATGAAACCGTTTTTACACCGAATAAGATAGTTGAGGCTTACCGGTCAAGCTTTCTGCTGCACTCGATGTCCGGCAACAGCAAGAGATGAGAGATGAAAGCTTGTGTAATGGCATGGCATCAATGCCATGTAGAGAGATATCGTGAGACAGCACAGTTGTTTTTTAAATCGTAAATTCTAGGAACGCATGGTGAAATAAAAATCTGTTTACTTGTGTTTGAAAGCAGTCTGATGCATTTGGATCCACCGCCAACTTTTGCCCTTTCGCAGAAACTGATAAGAGAGGGAGGGGTGAAGGTGCTTCGTTGCAAAAGTTATGAATAGATGAAACGATGTTACCACTCCTCAAAACGACCGAAGTTCGCTCACGTTTTTAGATAATGGCCCATCTAGCACGGCTCGTTTTTTCTCAGTGATTGTAGGCCATCCTTTGATACTTGGAATCCGAGGTACTGTGCACTGAATATCAGAAAGTCAAACTTTTTTCTTCTCAATACACGTTCTGCATCTGACAGTCTGTTCAAGACCAAGTCCAAAGTCTGCAAATGTTGTTCACTATTACGTCTCCTGACCAAAATGTTATCAAGGTGTGCACAAGTACTGCGTATATCCTTAACAAGAGAACCAGTGATATGCTAAACAAATAACGGGTACATAGCTAATTCCGAATTGAGTGCAAGTGAAGCAGAACAAGCCAATATGAGTGCCAATTATAGTACAAGAACGTGAATCTTTATTTAGTTTAATTTGTTGATATGTGTGACTCAAGTCCAATTTTGTAAAAAGTTCACTCCCAGTTAAGGGTGCATGTGTTCAATTTCAGATAAGGTATAACGATCTAGCTGTAACACTCGGTTCATTGTTATTTTATAGTCACCACAAATTCTTGCTGTACCTTCCGCGTTTCGATACGGGTGCTATGGACATTGTCCAATTCGAATACTGAATGGATTCAATTGCATCTTATTTTTAAAGCAGGCATATTTCATTTTCGACTTTATAACGAAGAGTCTACAGCAAGGTCCGTGTCTTCCAGAACTTCGGTATGAGTTGTAAATGTACGATATAATTTCGAAGCTTTCCAAACTTCTTCTGATCGAACAAGTTCGTGACTGATCCTCAGTCGTATTAACACTTAACAAGATACCAGGAGTATGATCTATCCAGTCTCGACCAATTATACTTGGACCTGCTCCCTTAGTCACGTGAATACTTAGGTAATTTACGCAGTTGTTATAGGACGCGAGCAAAGAAAGGGCCGATAACATACACTGTTTGACCAGTATAAGATCGCAAGTGAATTTTAGGTGGGTCCATGTCTGGAAAATGTGATAAGGCATCCGATCTCAGCAGTGTAACGGTCGATCCAATATCGAGCTCAAATGCAGATTACTGTTCATTCACATTTAGACAAACAATGAATGATGTTTCCGACGTTGTTCCAAGGCTATGAGCGATTGTTGCACTGTTAATCCACTGAATATTCAACTCCTTGCCGAATAGATTAGTTGACCTGGAAGTGGACAGTGTGCTAGCATTACGTTTAGAAAGACACTTTCTGGATATGATTTTTTGATAGAATCGACAAATACACATGTGTGGACACTCAGTTGGTTTTGAGTGATATTCATCACAACGATAGCAGCAAAACTCTGCGATGTTTGACGTCTGCCACCTGGTTCTTTGACTAAATTAGCACGTTGACGCGCGATGTTACAAACTTCCTCCGACATTAAGAGTTGTTCATCTTCGGAGGACAATCCCTCACGAGCTTTCTCGTCAAACGCCGGCAATGAGACCTTGGCTGAACGTTACTTGTTCAATATGATGCTGTGGAATTTCTCGGTAGGTACAGTCTGGAAGAGCCGAGAGGAGTCGTGAGATAAAATCGATGACAAATTCACCAACGCGTTGACGTATTGTATAAAATTTATAGCGTGCTTTAAAAACATGTCCTCCTCTATACTGTCTAGTGATTCCAGTTTGGCAGGTAATCGTAAGCTGTAAAAGTGTCGTTTTCCTTCCTGATCGAGGTAATGATGATGTAATTTAATTTTTAAAATATTATCTACATTTTAGCTGTTACCAAGCAGATGAACATAATCTGTAAAAGTAGATTCCCACTGTAACCAGTATTCGGCAGTAGACTTTTCTGTAAGTAGGTTCCAAAATGAGGAAGGTGCATTGAGAAAATCTGCCTAGTTCATGTAATCCCACCCTCGTCGCTAAATTGTTACGTATACCGCTTAACAGAATGATAGTGGACTAATAAAACGGCTTATCATAACAACAACAACAGATACAAGCAGATACAGGGCATCCAACCCAAAGTAAGATGTCACGCACTGTGTTAACGAGAGGCGTACGTTTGGTTATTCGCACGGTCGTTGAGATGGCCAATCCGAATAGTCACCGATTGACCGTCGGATACACACAATGCGTGTGGATCAGTTGACAACGCATCACACGAACATATGAGCTGGCAAAAAAGGGTATTATTGTTGCAGATTACACACATCTACGCATTTCTTCTCATGACATCTATGATGGTTGGTTTGATTGAACGCAAACACCACAGTATGTCGTGCAACCTGATCTCCGAAGGACACCGCTCCGGAATCGAACCTGTTGTTATGATGCTGTGTGAGCCATCGATATTCAATGCTCCAGCTGTCCACTATCTTAATAGCTGCTCGGAACATGAGGTTGCCTTTCATTTCACTTGTCCATTCGCCATGTTGTGCGTCACTACCCGACCTAGAATAACTGTCTCAACTCATCTTAATCGCGAATAGGCTAATGCCCTTAATGCATTGGGTAAGTTTTATATGATGGTTTCCTTTGATTCTGTGCTAGACTTCTCTGACGCGGTTCAAGGTGACTCGAGGTCAGCACCGAATTAGTAAAATCTTTTGGGCGAAATGATTGCCTGAAAAGTTAGGAGTGGACAAATCAGTACCGAAATCCTATTCTGTACCATTGGGAAAGGACCTAATTTTCTGTTATTTCTGATGTGTGCTTCCAGTTTATGCTGTACGCCGTGCTTGTCAGCTCCCACTTTAGGTTTTAATTCGTACGAATACCGACAAAATCGAAGTTCAGGACGATCACTAAAGAGGAAATCTTGAATTGCTCTGGATGTGGGTTTTTGGGACAATTTTCTGTGGTCACGCTAACGAGTGGATTAGAAATACATTTTTTTTACTTTCGTTTCGCAACTAATGATGCCCTAAGTCATCCGTTCATTCATAGTGGCCGTGAGCGTGGACTAGCCGGCACTGTGATTCGTGACGCTGTTCGTTGCGACAGTGATGTGAAATATCCTTGAAAAACCATCAGGAAATAAAACAAGATTTGGATACAGGTCTAAATAGAATTAAAAACGTCGTAGGTGCATACGCGCTATCAACTCCAGCGCTTAATTGTTGCTGATCTTCGGAACTACTGCCCTGTAGGTTGAAAGCTTAGCCGGAATGCGGAGTGCATCTTTAAATCATCGCAGGCTGTTCATTCGTGTTATTTGGCCGGTTGGTTGGATATTACAGCTTCTTCGAAATACACCTGGTGTGTACAACTATGACTCAGAAAGTGGTAGTGTTCAGTTGGTGTCTAAAAGCAAGTACCACCTTGTTGGAGAAAGGAGCTAGGACGAGAAAGTTGACAGTGTAATGTGAATTACTTAGAAAGAGCTCCGCATTTCAAATACCTTCTTCAATCGCATCATCTGGAGGAACATCTGAGCAATTACATGTCACTCACATTACCCCCAATCTATTGTGATTGAGCATTCAGCTATGGGAATTTGATCGTGCCTAATTCGATGTCAGTGACATATTGGCCAAAGTGGTTGCTCCATACTGAAGCGGACTGTAGTTCGAACCCAGCTTACGGTAAAGATGTGTCACTGACGAACAAGAATGAAACTGTAGTCCAGAGCTGCTGTTTTCAAGAGGCTGGCTGCAGTGTCTGAATGTGAAGTTCCCATGAGATGTGAGTGATGTTCAGTTTATGATCGTTGCCTCATTTATTGTTTCTTCTTCTGGTCTGGCTTTCACTAAGTGTTTATAGGTTAACCATCACTTCTTTCTGGGGACCTTAATTTGATTCATACCAAACAATGAGCATGGTTCCAGTGAACTCTGAACCGTTCCGGTTGTCTACATTTTTAAGGACTCCACTGAATCCAGCTATGCGCCTTATTTATTGCATGTTTATAACGACCCGTGGTATCCGATTTTGATAAGTCAGCTGTGTTTGACCACGGATCCATTTGGTAGAATACCTTTTTATTAGCACGTACGATCATATACACAGACAATAGCGAATGAGTTATATTCATATTCGGTCTTCGGTGGTTAATGTTATCGATATTGTTTTTTTAGACCGTTAGTCACCGTATTTTGTTGTGGAGTACATTTTATTCAGCACTTCCAGATTCCCCTTCGCAGCATCATGGTATTATCATTCTTATGGGACAAATCGTATAAAGCACTCTTCATCGGTTATCGACTCTGGAAATAAAATGATCATTTGATTATACCGCTGTGTGCTTGTTTTCAGGAAATTATGTACTAGGACAGTGCTGAGTAGCCGAAGTTCATTAACTAGTTTAACAAGAGCCAACGGTCCATCTCACTTTGTAATTCAAGGTATGGATCAGTGTTCATTTGTACCCTGTAAGCAAAATTACACTGTTATCTGTTCCTAGTGAGCTTTCATCAAATTGGATTTGCTATTCAAGCGTTGTAGACATTCAGAAAAAGGGTAGCTCTCTTTATACACTTGTGCGAAGAATATATTTGGGTGCAATGATGTTAGTCTGTGAAACGTTCCCAGTGTCCTTGTAGCTTTCTTTTTTCTCACCGCAGCGCCTGGTGTCTTTTTTGTCCGGATTGAACACCTATATTGCTACTGACTGTATGTAAAATGTCACGTGTAAAATTTTGCGGTGCGAGCTGTCACATCATTTGTGTTCGAACAGATCTGTTGGCTGACATTCGTTTTTATTTGGACGTTCATTGTGGCCACTATGCTCATTTCAAAAAAGCAAGACTCAAAGTCAACCTCGCGACACACTAGCGCATGCTGTTGAAGAGAACCTGCCAAAAGTGATCTGAGTGTAACTGATAGGGTCATATCCGATGAATCCACAAATTCCGATCTCACCAACATCAGTCATCCGGTCTTCTAATCCTGTTTTGAGGCTCGCGTGCCCTGATACCTGTCCTTGTGGAATCAGCCTCTCGTAAGTACCATGGAGTGCTCAGCTATGATATGCGACTACAACAGCTTATATTTCCTTGTCTGATTTTTGGTTTGTGTAAATCTATGGTTGCCTGACCCAGACGTGTCCAAGTGGTTGCTGTTAGTTGGATATGGACATTATTTATTTGATCTGTTCACACATGACTGTGATTATGATTTTTGTCTATCTCCTACTTATTTTCTGAGGAGGTTGTGCACATCATTGCTTTCGGAGGATGCCAAATATGATGTGCGTCTTTTGATTTCATTCTCGGAACCTGCACCCTGTGACAACGGTGTGTCTACGGAATGTTTTACAGGCGATTGTGTTGTAGTGTGTCTCGGCACTCACTCTATATGTGTCCAGCAGACATTTGTACACCTTTATAATGAGAAGTTGTTCGATGATCGTTTTTCCTAGACCTCGTTGGTAAAGCTTCAACAGTAACAAGGCTACGATATCACTTCATGTATGTATACTACTTTTATCTCCGAAATCTGCGCATGTACGGCGCATGAACCAGGTGCACACTGGGCTGGTCGTCACTCGACGTCCTAGCCGAAGAACATACACACAGTGTAATTCAGACATCATCTCGCTGGATCCATACTCCCGGGATGAATGGACAGTCATCATGGCCTCAAATGGAAAAGTAAGCTATTTCTCATTCCATCATAGCGCGAAGTGAAAGGCTATGCGATTTCGAGAAGGACTCCTCCGACTTTCAAGCTCGTGAACCTTAGCAAATGTTAGATCGTCGAACAACTTCTGAGACCAAGTGATGAATAGAGACTAACACAGCATTCTTCGATCGGTGTCTAGTGTAAGGGGTAGTTATTTGTGATTGCACTCAATGCTCACACTGAGCACCTTTACAAGAATCATACTAGGGCAAGTGTAGAATGCCTTTGAATTGGTTGTTGAATGATGTAGTGGTCAACTTACATCGGTCATGATCACACACATCTTACTTTAAAGCAAGCGGAGACTCACGTCTTACTAATATGGAGATGTGTGAACCTCAGCGATGGGGTGCAGTTCAATTTGAATAGCCTTGAATCGCTTAGCTCTCACTAGTATGACTTTCGAATCTCAAAATGCTTTTCGGCAATTGATCAGTAACGGGGTGTGCTTCAAACGTACAGTAGGTGGATTAGATTGTTCGATGGTAATTCACTGGCATCATCATCACCGTCAAATAAGGCAACAAATCAGTGGTTCCCCTTGGTGTTCAACTGTCCCAACCGTGAAGCCCTGAACAAGAAAAGAGAGACGGAGGAGAGGGGACCTAACTCTTCGTAACAGGGACTTCGAATAGCTCTAGATATCGTACTTGAATTGATACCTCTCACGCAAGTAGTGAGAAGACATCGTACTGGTTGCAGTAATCAGTCCATATTCACTAGAGGAGCGGCCGAATTTATGGATATGCAACAGTATCAAAAAAATCACAATCTGTCAGTCGCAGATCATGTTAGCACATACAAATTGACAAACTGTAAGTCGATTAGTACAATGGAGAACAAAGAAATTGGCGACTAACGAAATGCGTAACATTGAGGCTGTTCGTCCAATTCTGATGTGGTATTATTAACGCGACGTTCGGATTGGTCCGTTGTTAGATCTTCTATTGTTTCGGGGTTTGGATAAACGGTGAATCGGGTAGATTTTCACCAAACTATGGCCATACTCCAACATTGAACATCAAGGTGTCTACATCTTGGAAACAAACAATCGAGCTGTAGGGCGTCATCAGCCAGACAGATCACGTGCGGCTTCCACCTCTCCGCCTCGTTAAGTGCACTCACTTCACAGACAACTCGGACAAACAACGGCAACATTCACGCAACTGAGACTGATTAACCGCTATTTCACCTGACTTCCACAACCACCGACTCTTGGAGCCACAAGGTCCCCAGCCTGGCAGGCGAACCTGACCTACAGTGGCCAACCTTTCTTGAACAACTTCATTTCTTTACACCAGATCCTCATCCTTACGCCGGTCTGCTGCATCATAAGCAATGGACTGGCTGGCATTTTCGGTGCAATACTGTTGTGATCCAAGAACGCTGACGGTACAAGGGTTGTTTATTCGGAAAACCACCACGAACAAAAACCCTCATCTGCACACGACAGTGGTCTCAGGACGTCGCGGCCGCTATGGACGCCAATGCTCGGTTTCTTCGTATAGTAAGAGCAATTCCATGGGATGCTACACTCCAGTGATCCTTCCCGTATTTGTCCCGCTGCCTTTTCGATATTGAAATCCATGCTGTTGCCTCACTACTGAATAGTGATGGTGTAAGTAGTATAGTGCAAACGCCCTACCTCACCACAATACCTAATCACCTAGGTCTGCGCAAACATAAAGATTAAGCAAGCGAACTCGTTTGGCACTTACTACCAAATACTCATCTCCTAAACTGTTCGTTGCTTACTCAGTAGTGCCACTCGGCTCGAGACATTTATGATCAAACACTTAAAGAAGGTTTACGTCTCCCACCCTGAGCGACAAAGTTTTGAGGCCTTCAAGTAATACAGCCCTCACTTTCGCCTCATATGTGCAAGCCTTATGCTTCAGAGAGGTGTTTCTCTGTCGCCAAAGATGTCGTGGATCATCGAATACTCTCCTGGTTTTATAGGCACGAAATTCCACTCCATCCCCTACAACGCACCGCTGCAAATACAGCTTCTCAACTACACAAATCGGCCAACGACCTCGGTGACTTCATTATCTAATACTTAGACTGCATATTCATAGCAGTGTTGTAAAAGCACTTTGTAAAGAGAATTACGAAACATTCAGTAGAACGTGAAGTAGCTTTCAGTATTATCTTTGTTGCCTGAAGATTGTCGAACAGCAACATCTTGTCGTTAGCATAATCAAAATCGATCAGTCCACCAGATAGGAGGTTTATGGTGGCATTCATTAGTTCGTCTATGACAGTTAAACGCAGAAGCGGTTGGCCCATAGTCCACTAGTGGAGGAATGCAATATACCAATTAGGCTACAGCTATTGCGCTGAGGACTATATCTACTTTAGCCTGGTCGATAACGGCGGTCGCGACGTCACCCGAAGTGTACAGCTAACATCGGGTAGACGCAGTGCGTGCTCTCAGCTTCCCACGTTGACTACTTTGCTGATTTCAGTCTCTGAAATGCAACAGACGTCGACACTCAACGAGTCTAGCGTTCGCGCCAGAGTCGTTTGTTGACTTGTGTTTCAGAGTGTAATTGTTGAAAGCAACTATGCTAATTCGTACTCTAGGTTCAAACAATGGACGAGGGAGGCTGGAGGCTAGTTGGTAAGAGATGAGACCTACCGACACGCTACTATTACTCGCTATATCTGTTGTGGAACCTGCGGAGTAATTACTAGAAATGGGGTTCGCGAGTGACCTGGGAACTAAATTTGATAGGACATTGGTGGAGGTAACAACAGTAGCACACTTTTATCCATCTACTCTGCTATGTGTAGCAGACCCGGTTTACACTGCGAGGCAGCCGATACAGCGTGTAAATGTTTGCGTTTTAAATGTTCGTTTCTCATATGGGCTGAGATACTACCAGGCCTATACAGGAGAGCAAGTAGTCCTCATTCAAAGCATCTGGTTCGATAGCTCGTACTGCAAGGCAGCGAGTGGGTGGCAATGCACAAAAACTGACGCTTTTTCCGGAAGAAGATGCCAACTCTCATCCAACCCCCAACCTTGAGGACCAGGCAACCGTTGCTTTTCAGACCTACACCTATTAGCCTGTCCGGTATGGCTTATTCCGTCGGTATGATCACGCTGTTCGGTTTAGCCCAATAGGTCATGGAGCTGCGCAAGCCGTCACACCCCCTTCAAGGTGCAGCCTCGTTGTGGCGGGGGCTGGAGTGACACTTATAATGTCACCACATTGGATGGATTTTTATTGTCATGTATCACGCCACATGTGAAAGAGAATGTGAACTTCCAACAAACTAGTGCTCTAGTGTATGCGTCCTATTCTAAATCCAATCCAGAACCTGTGGAGCTTACACGCCGAACAGGTATGCTGTGACCTTCAGCTCCATTACAGGGTTAGGCGGTATTCTACGGTACTAATGATATGGTCTAAGTAGCCGACCTTAATTTAGTCGGAAGGAATATGTGCCGAAATGGTACGGATCAAATACTTTTTACTCTGGTCTATCTGGGTTTACCACATGCTGAATTTTGTCGCTTCTATTTTCACTATCTCTTTCATTTATTCATTAAGAACGAATGTATGTCAAACATCCCTTCACTGTCATGACCTATAGGGATCTCAGTTATTTAACAACAACATATGCAACATTGTTGTGTGGTTTTCCGTCAAATACTAGATGGTCAGCTTTGTCGTAGGGTGCATACGTTCTATGTGTACTGGGTTGAGCATCGCCTTACTAAGCATTGGTTCATGTTGACTTGCACTGTACTTTGCTTTCTTGATATTTTCATTCACTATGGCTTTTGATCGGTTGCAGCTGTGTCTACGCACTATATGTTAATACCGTTAACTTCGAGCAAGGCATAAGTGAATCCACACTTTCTTTCCACCACCCTTCCGTTCTCACAAAAGTCAACTGTTTCGATCTCTGCCTTTATCTTGTCCAGTCGAAACTCTCGCTAAAGGCTGTTTGCACCTACAGTACACGTTACCTTGGTGTATCCATTTTTGCTGGTGAATAACGGGTAATTTTCGTTCTACATGAACTGAACATAATTCACAACTGATTACTGTATTCCTATAGAATCTTCAGTCATCCCCTTTCGAAATGAAGCACTAGACTCGAGTTTCGCTCTCACTAGAGCTCGTCAGTGGTGCATATCCTTGCCATAGCCGGGACCAGAACTCCGCCCACGTTCTCATGAGGTGACCGTGTTGACCACTGCGCCACTGACCTCAGATTAGGCACGACCGAATTGTCATATGTGAACACTCAATCACCTTCGCTTGTGAGTAATGATCAGGTTACCCGACCGCCTAAAGAGGAGAGGCTGTAACCGACCTGTTAACCCCAGTCTGATCCCATGACTAGGACTCCTCTCTAAGTTGAAATCACAGAAACCACTAATGTGTTGGACACTATTTCCATCACTGCTGAGTAGAAGAGGACTGGTTTTACTTTAAACCAAAATCCCCTGCTGTACCACTAATGATCTCTGTCAAGAACGAACATCGAATATGGTGTTTTTTTTCGAAGGGAGGCTAGCTGGAAAGTTCATGGGGATGCAGCAGCAGCAGCTGTGCTTAGTTATGAATGACACTAGATTTACTTATAGCCATTTCTATATAAGTTGAGCATCCTATATAAGTGGTCACAGCTGTCGCATTCCCATAGACCATTCGGTTAGCTATTTTTGAAAAAATTCTCCTTGTTCGAGTTGTGGTGATTTCTACTTAGAGAGAAGTCCTAGTGATGGGATCATTGATTGGAGTTAACAGGTCGGTTACAGCCTCTCCTCTTTAGGCGGTCGGGTAACCTGATCATTACTCACAAGCGAAGGTGATTGAGTGTTCACATATGACAATTCGGTCGTGCCTAATCTGAGGTCAGTGGCGCAGTGGTCAACACGGTTACCTCATGAGAACGTGGGCGGAGTTCTGGTCCCGGCCATGGCAAGGATATGCACCACTGACGAGCTCTAGTGAGAGCGAAACTCGAGTCTAGTTCTTCATTTCGAAAGGGGATGACTGAAGATCCCATAAAGGTACAACGACAGTGATGAGTTATGTAGGACATTTTTGGAGGTCAAAATTCCCCTTGACTGACACTGCCGTGCCCGTCCTCGTGACCCCGTCCAAGTCCACGCTCGGTTTCGTTATCCCCACAACACGTCTAAAAGTACTCAATTCCGTTCTTCCGACGAACGGTGAGTGACGCACGTAGGACCAACGACGCCAAATATCAAAACCAAATCAAGCCGCTGGAAACGTGGTACTATTGACATAGATTATACGGTCATTTACAGGAACAAACCTCAATTCGTTGGTGTTCGTAGGATAAAATACTGGTTGGCCGCAATAAGACGCCTAGGTTCCAAAGGGCACGACTATTACAGGCACAAGCGACCGACAGAGTGCGATCAGGTGGGTCTGATGTGTGTCTAAATACCCGGGGTTCGGGCAGACCGATTAGCTGGTGACAGTTTAATGGCGGGCCGTATTCACAGGGGGTATAGAGGGTGAGACTGACAGATAACAACAGGTGTGTGACAGGCGGGTGGGATTCAATGGCTGGGGGAGACGGGCTGGAGGAATCAGTGCTTTTAGACACGGGTTGTGGGAATAATGGTAGCAAGTGTGTAGTCAGACGGGGTCACGAGGATGGGCGCGGCAGGGTCAGTCGATGGGAATTTTGACCTCCAAATATGTCCTATAAGTTGTGTTTAGTTTATACAAAAAAAATCATCTACTATCCACGTGTAACCGCATTTCTTAGAAGTACAACTTTGGTGACACGGCCTCTTATAAGGCGACTGTTCGTTCGCTCTTTTTACCACCAAAGTAACTGTCGCAGACTAGGGCTATCACATGGACAAGTATGTACTCTCGTAGATGAAGGTGTTTATATGAATCACCCTTCGCAACGTGTTTCAGAAACGCTGGCATTCGTGTACATACCAACCGGCCAAACAGTCGATTTGTTGTTGGGTCTATTGTGATATCAGCACAATCCACAGCAGGTGAATACACGGTGGTTGCGCTAACTTGGCAGCACTTGGCCGAAGCTCACCTAGGTAATGTACTCGGATGATTGAATTGCGTCTGAACCCTGCGTTTTTTTTCTATTGTCATTACTCTGCGATTTTCAATATTTTTAAAGCTCTCTAATACAGCCAACTCATCTACACCGGTTATGGGCAACACCAGAAATCGCTGGACAGATTTGCACTCGTTTGTTTGCAAACGTTGTCGATATTGGGATTCTGTGCCTGCACCCCGTCGTCGTTCTACCTCATCCATCGGTCTTCGTCCATCCACCGGCTCCTCTCCCACTAGGGGCTCATCGACAGCAAATGCTGGTGGGACTAAGACCAAAGTGAATGCAAATAAACACCATCGCAACTCACACTCTTCGTCTAGCACGGAGGTTTGGTCCAGTTCAGCCAACTGTAACTATTTGGTCAATGCGTTCAAATATTTGCTGCCTCGTCTTTTGTTGCTCCCGGTTTTCCAATTCTTCTATCTACACGAACTAATAAAGGTGGGCTTTCTGTTCACTTATCATTTCTTAATTTTTATTTATTTGCTTTTAGTTTTGATGTATCTATTGCTAACTGGAATTTATTTTCAACCCACGTTAGACATTGCATCAGTGTGCTTACGATGACGACGACAGAGCCAGATTAAAAGAAGTACTCAGCATGTTGAGCAAGACGCGGTCAAGTCTAGAACGTGATATTTCCAAACATCCATGGGTATGTTTACAAATGTCTCGGCTGATTTCAACTGGACACTTGACTGGTCAATACCGCCTACTCTACTTGGATCTGTTGACCGGTTCCAACAGTCTTCCTAGCCCCATCTGTAGTACAAATCCTCCCTCACCTACAAGCCCTCTCGTTCAGAACGGACTGACGTCACTGACAAGCTCACCCACTAATGTCGCAGCCCATGGGTCGCAGTTGTTCGGTTTTTCTGCTAGCTCCTCAGACCCTGTTGGTTACGGGCCATTGGGCACCAAAGCGGATGAGATAGAACGCTTGTTGGGAGGCAAGGAAAAGTTAACCACTACAGTTCTTGGTCGTCAGTGCTTGGGAGACTTTGTCATGGGTTCGTTTCGCACAGTTTTTTCTAATTATTTAGTTCCCGCGTATAATTTCTTGTTGACCTGTCAAGCACATAACATGATTGATTCTATTGCATATATACTTGCGAATTCAATTATAATGGTAAGAGTGATATGCGGATTTCTCCATTCGATTACCATGTGATAACGCATGAGTTTAGTACGATCAAGCTAACGGTTTATGTAAGAGCATCCTGAGAGCCAAGACTCGAACGTATGCAATTAAATTTGTTAGTCAGCGTTGTTTCTGATAGAAAGGAGGCGCTGCCGTTATGCACAAACCATACTTACCAGTTTTTCGACTGTTATATGATCTGTTCACTGAAATTGTGAACTGATCTGCAGGCAGTACACAGGCATTTCTGGTAATGTCGGCTGAATGTAGAGAGACAGGCAACGTTTGTTCTTGTCGACTAAGGGTTCCAGTACGAATATCTGCTTTTTGCCATAAATGGCAATGTACTAGTCCTCAGTTTGTGTGTGGCCTTTACTGCTTCTTACTGGAAGATGCGCACCTGCCAAATTCAGCTGAGTGGGCTGTTCACGTCTGTTTAGCTTCACGAATAAAACATCAGACATTTTTACGAAGTGAAACCTATTTGTGCCACTGGAAAGATCTGTGCAAGTCACTAAAGTGTTTTTCGTGCGGACCAATCTTTGCAGAGTTGAACGTCCCATTGTAATTGATTTGGCTGGTTTTAACTGACAACTAGAGTGCATCAAGTGATAGATAATTTTTTTTTAACAGTGAATTTGCCCCCTGAACGTTCTCACACAATTGGTTTTTGCGCCATTGATCTCACACTAGGCACGACCGAATTATCAAATCTGAACGCTCCACCACTCTCGCCTTGCGGGTTTAATGAGATCAATGATCTCGACCTGTCTCGGAAATCCTAATCGCGGGGTTATCGATTAGAGTTAACAGGACAGTTACTTTGTCTTCTCTCGAGACGACCTGCAGAGTAATCATCAGAATTGGGTAGTCAGAAGGAGCTTGAGAACTTAATTTGATAGAACATTGGGAGATGGGGTCAGTGGTAGCATGTTTCCACCTATTTTGTTTGCTTCGGGAACAAAGTTTTCTTTAAATGCTTGAATATGTGTAGTGTTGTAACCGAAAAAATAAGTTGTAGCGATAATGTTCCTTTTAGAACGAAAAGTCACACTGTCAGACACACTCAAGACCTTCAATCCCTGAAAATACCTGCGAATCTCTCCGGGCGTAAGCATGAATAACGTGAAGTAACTAATACGTTCGGTGCGTAAAACTTACTGTACAATGGTGCTGTATTTTTAGCTCAGAAATGAATTTAAGGAAAAGATAGAATTCCCATCATTTTTTAAAGGCGCTCCGAGCATTCCAATTGGTTGACTGATATCCAGTCACCATATGACGACAAATACTGTACTTTTTGGGCACTTCACTTTCAAAATCTGCAATCAAGGTTTGTCAACCATAACATGTAGGGGGAAAATTTGCTTACGTAAGTTCGGGCCATGATCAATTAGTCGAAAACTGATGGTTGTCAGGGTCTCGTTGGGAGTAACGAGATTCGTGACGCAAATACCCGAGATGATCAACGTTTAGTAAAGCAAATCAACCGTGATCGTGTCAAAATTCCACCGTTATTCTAAATATCGTATCCCTCAAGTCCAAGTTGCATTTAGTAAAACAACCAGTGCACGAATAAGCTGAAAGCGAGTAACAGTCATATGCGCTGGTAGGCACAACATCAGTGATCGACATGTGCATCGGTCCTTATAGGTAAACAACTAATAGGTTGGTTAGGTTGGTCAACAGGAAACGAAACATGCAGGTATTCGGCAAAACCGACGGTTGACCAGTGGGAGTGTCCGTTTGAGAAATTTGAAACTTTGAATCTTTTTGAACCGTTTGAATGGAATAGTCAGAAGATACTACGTTATGAATTCATTTCACATATCCTTGATAGTCGTAAATCTGTGGCTAGCATGAAATCGGAACCAACAAGACTGAAATGAAACGATTAAAACGACAAATCGGGCTGGGTCTTGATTGGTACCCACGACTAAACCATGAGAAGCCCATTCAGTTCTGTTTTGGCCGGTGTTCATGGCTAATGTTGAACAGGCACTAGTCCCGGTTGTAGACGAACTGAAACTTTACAAACAGTATGTCGACGGTATGTTCTTGATTGGGCAAGACAAGGTGCAAGGAGAAAAAACGGTTCAATCTTTTAACCCAGTCCACCCAAATTTCTCAGTCACGATACGAAAGTCCTTTTTGGACATTCTGGTAAGCCATTCAGATGGATCTATCGAACATTCAGTGTACCGTAAACCAGCATGGATAGAATAATACATAAACTTCATGAGTTTTGCTCCTGTTGCATACAAAAGGTCACTGCTGCGTACACTATTTTACGGGGCGTCAGGAATATGCTTCCAGGATAGGTTGCAAGCTGAACAAACAGTGTTGTGCGAAAAGCTTCATGTTAAAAATTTTCCAAAACATTTCATCTGGAAATGGAATAAACTTTTCCTGTGAAAAATGCAACAGTCAAAATCCCTGAAAAAGCTGTCTACGTTGATCATCCCTTCAACGGTGATAGCCTGATAACACCTTCGGAAAAGTGATCAGTGCAGCGTGTGTATAATGCAGCAAAGCTTGTCCTACTGTCACAAACGACCAGGTTGCCTCCACCTCAGGATAAAAAGCAAGTCTCTTTCTACCAGCCATTGTATCTGTCAGTTTTCTTCCAGTTGCGGATACATACATTGGTAGAACAGAAGGAATGCTTATATCTAATGCTAGAGAGCACATCCCAAAGTGGTTGAGAGTCGCATGGACTCATCCGCCCATGAGCGACACCCATCGAGGACGAAACACCGCTTCATCTAGTGCAAGGCACTTATTGGCCACAAGTCACAGTTTTCCAGATACAACATCCTTCAATTGCGAATTTGAGTAGCCGGTTTTGCAAGATGGTAATACCATTTCGTATGTTCTCGTCAATTCCTACACATAGCAGCGGTGAACATCGAAAAATAAGCGAATTAAGTTCATACATCAAGTCATTGTGTACACTAGTCTGTCATTGGTCAGAACCGTAGCGGACGGAGGTTCAAGGTCATCAGCATTTGCACACGATGTACAGGCTTGCTACGCATGACTAGCAGCGCCCCGATGACGCATCAACACACGTAAAGCGTTTGTCATGTCTATCTCATAACTAGTCTCCAGCACGTGTCTGACGATCGAAGATGCCGGCTAGCGTTGTTTGGTGGGGTCGCGTCTGGTCACGCCACACATCAAGTCCTCGATATACTTGGGCAGGTGTTCCTTCATCCTAAGGCGCAGGAATCGATCAGTTCTGCCGACGTAAACGTCACCGCCGTTGCGGGTGAATTGGTAGATACAGTTTGAAGTAGACAGCTCTGGCGTCCGTGCCCTAATGTGAGGGATTGTGAGTGACGATGCGACTGAGTAAACGCTGATCATTGCTCACAAGCGAAAGTGGTTGAACGTTCAGATTTGATGACTCGGTCGTGCCTAATTTGAGGTCAGTGGCGCAGTGGTCAGCATGATTGGAATGGCCGGAGTTCAAATCCCGGCCGTGGCAAGGATATGCACTATTGATGAGCTCTAATGAGAACGAAACTCGAATCTGGCACTTCTTTTCGAAAGAGACTGGCCGAAAAGCCTATCTGAATGCGAAGGCTGCGATCAAATACGAGTGATGTTCAACTTGAAATAAGCGCAGTGGAGCTGCATTGTACGTCCGCTGGATGACCTGCATCAATCGTCGCGTTAGAAACATATTACTATCTCCTTTGCACGGTAACTGCATGTACACCGGTTTCTTCGGGACATACGTTTCTTGTGGGTTTATTACTTTCGGCTTACTGTGAAAATCAATAAAACCCGGTGGATAACCGTTGGAGACCAGGGTCTCACAAGTAAATTTCAACTCTGTGAAATAGACAACGAACCAACGAGCGTTTGTGTTGTATGGATGAGAAACTGTTGAAATTCAGATGTTGTCCTCCCCCCCAAATGGACTTACGATGTACCGATCGGCACATTGTACCAGCATTCCGTCGCTTGGTGCTGATGTCCAGAAAAACGATCATGTCTTCTTTTTTTTAAACTCGGACGATAACGTTAGATTTCGGTGAGAAGTGTTCAATAAATCCAATAGTTTATCTATTGTCTCTTTGTTTTATTCGAATACCATTACGTCGTTAACGTATCGACGATAAACCGGGATGTCATGGAATGTATTCGCGAGGTGGAGCTCAATCATAGGCATAATTAATCCAGCCAAAATCGGCCCTAGAGGGTTACCCCTCGCAACTCCGTGTGTTGCAAATAAAACTTGGCATTTCCAGCACACAATAATGGCAAAGGCTTCAAAATATTGGGTGAGACATGCAGCTTTGTGTTATGAGCCAGTGTAAAGTCACAGATGCGATGGTTCTGAACAATGACAAACTAGTGTATACATTGACTTGATGGATGAACTTAATTCGCTTAAATATTTTTCGATGTTCACCGTTGTTATGTGTAGCAGCCGACGAGAACATACGAAATGGTATTACCATCTTGCAAAACCGGTCTTTTGATTTCGCTGTACAAGTCACAGTGTCAATATCGCACGTTCGTTTAAGGTCTTTATGAACGCTCACAGCCCACAAATTCTCAAGTATATCGAAGCATTGTTGATCAGCCGTCAACGGTCGGTGCTATGCGCACAAAAACAACTGATTGTAAATCTTTGTTTACCCGTGGGCTTAGCCGTAAGTAGCAATTACGACCCAGCCCGATTTGTACTTTTAATCGTTTCGTTTAAGTCTTGTTGGTTTCGATTTCATGCTAGTCACAGGCTTACGACTATCAAGAGTGTGTGAAATGAATTCATATCGTAACTGTGCCTTCTGACCATTTTATTCAAATGGTTGGTCAGTGCCTGAGTGGATGGCACACACACAACGCGTACTTGTTTCGTACACAACACTGGACGAGGTGTGCGACTATCTAAATTCTGTTCTGGTTGTCCCGCGTAGATCCATCAAACTCGGTTTGCGTGCCGTGCGCCAGATTTGTGTTTCTTTGTTAACTAACATCACGAAGCCTTCCGCCTTGGGTGAGAAATCAAGTACACTTGGCAGTCTTAGTGAGGCAGTGTTGTGTGGACTTCATCACTGAACAATGATCATAATGTCACTCGTTTTACAGTTTCCGAATCAGCTTTTAATTTAGTACGTTCTTTTTTTGCATGATACTTTGAAACACAAAGTGCGCTTGATCAGGTTGGTTTTATCATCTAGGCAGCCTTAAGCTAATTGCTATTAGAAAGCGCAAAATGGTGACGAAGTGCTCTTAGGACTTAGTGCCACAGACACTTACACCGTCCAATAAAACTGTATCCTTTAAATTTTGTCCTGCGAATCCGTAAATACATTTCATCTGGTGATCGTTGCCGAGTGCTCACTGGGACAGATGTGTGGTGGTGCGTTTCGGTTTTGTCACCCCAGACTTCGCATTCATATAGGTATTCCGGCCAACCCTTTTCGAAAACGTTCAGTCGCTTTTGTTAGAGCTCCCCAGCAATGCATTTCCTTGACGCAGCCGGGTTTCGAACTCCAACCATGATTTCAGAAGGCAGCCATGTTGAAAGTCGCATCATTAATTTCACACCAGGCACGACCGAATTCCCATGTTCAAACGCCCAGCCACCTCCGCCTTGAGAGAACACAGTAATCGTCTCACTACGACTGGTGACATCATATTTAGGACTTCTCTCTAAAGTGGAATCAAGCCAGTTATTAAACCTACTGTGCGATGTTTTGATTACTGATAATAAAGCCTCATTATGTAAATACCGTCTGCTCATCCATTCTCTGAGGTTTCAGCTGTATTGTTCTATCAACCTGAGGAGATGACTGTGGACCCCTACATGTGAACTTGATACTCCAACCACACTTTCAATCGTTTTAGTGTGAAGGTTTTAGATATCCTCATCAGCACATCGGATTGTTGATTAGTCGACAGATTTGCAGCAAATCATCTTGTGTATGTGTGCGTGTTGAATCACGCTATTCCCTGTTGTATAACAAGATCACATGTGGACTGACTATTACCAGTCTATCTAAACAGGATCGATCACGACAACCAGCCCTGAATCCGCGATTGTTATTGCTGGACTACCGCGAGGCGCGTTGGTTGAAAACTTAGTGGCCACTAATGCCTTGTATCATTTTGCTATCGCCGAGCAACTTTTTAACTTACCAGTACACACTATATACTTATTTTTGGTGCAGTTGATGTCCATTTTTGTCACTGCTTATGTGGGCAAGAGGATTGGTGTAGAACTTGATGTAATTTTAAAAGTAGTCTAACTTTTGGTACCCATCAGCTGACCGCTATATGACCCCTTACCTATGGAGCTTATGTGATTTATGTGTTTTGTCTCTGCGTTCCCTCCTTCCATTTAGAAGGTCGTGTGAGTTTGATAACAGAAACTAAGCGACCGTCGTCTGCTGAACATGTTGCTTATCTCTTCACTGGCCTATTGTTGATTTGTAAATGGCACGAGCGTCGTGCTACGCTCAATCCGAACTCCGGTTCCATCCCAGTGCTTCGTGTGAAGTATCGAATTCCTGCCGATTTGTTACATCTGACGGATTTGCCCCCGCTAATACAACCTAATCTGTCTGCTCATGTTGGAAGCAGCGGAGCGATCACTTCCTCGGCGGTGGGTGCAGCGGTTTGGGCTGCGACTGCAGCCAATCACGGATCGGCTCAGAGCTCGGGAACCACGGGCTTTTCTCATACGGACTTTTCCAGTAAGTGTATTGCCTAGTACGACACACTTCATACAGTCTCTCAACTGCTACTGTCCACTACATCCTGCATATAGCATCATGAGACGCATAATTTAAGTTATCCCGCTAATGAGTTTTGGTCTTCCTGTTGCACGTCAGCTGCTGTTCCGGGTAGAGAACCGGGCGCACGGATTGGTGTCCACTTTTTGTCCAGTGCACCTTTATTTTTGCCCCCATGTAATCGTTGTTTTCAAATATTCCTTAGCCATGTTCTATCGTTTATCGTCGCTGCCTAAAGCGATTATCAGCAAAACATACTTTTGACACACTCCTGTGTCTCTTATTCTCCACTTGACGATATTTGCTAATGATTGTGATTCAATGACATGAAGAGCGTATAAAAACATCCGTCAATCTATTTATCCTATTTGTGTCTCAGTTCTGACTTACACGCCGCTTCGCCGCACATTAATGTAGAACAAGTCAGGTTCAGAGCAAGATGTGTATTCANTCCACGTTACTGTTGAGGTGAGCGGCGGCCCGAGCCACAGTACCTTTGGTCAGGCTCATGGCTGTTATGATGATGATAATGATGGAGTACTCTGTTTGAGGGCATTTTCTATGACCCCTTCCCTTTGTATCTGGAAGCCAGCAGTGTTACAGCTATAAGCATGTTCCGGTCTTGAATATTGTTGTGTCATCAGTTTCTTTTTCAAGGTCTCTGGTCTCTGCGCAGTCAAGCTGAGGTGGAGACTGCATTGCGCTAGGAGGCATAACATCCAGTCAAGGATTCTAGTGAATGGTCGTTCATATGTTGTCAAACAGCACATCGGTCAAAGTCTGTCGACACGGATTAGAATGACGTTATTTATCGTATCTGCGTATGCTCCAACAGACAATAGTTCAGGTTATTAAAAATAACACCTTCCTCTTCGATCTTCCAGGACGTTGTTGTGCTTGATGTTGGTATGATCACACAACCTGGTCGTCTTATTCAATAAGAGAGGCAGCTGGGTCAAATTTTCGGTGCCCGTTTGTGACCCACCGATAATACAGTTGGATATTGCTAGTATACACATCTCACAGACTGTACATGTCGAGTTGTGTATTTCACTATAAACGAAGGGCAATGCGCTACATGGAGACCACCTTGTGAAACCTCAGCATGGACGCAAATCGATCATACCACCGATAATCATCGGTGGTGCAACTCCTGGTCACAAAAGTGGAGTCACCCGAGCGAACACTGAACAAAAATATTGAAAGCTGTGTGAACCTCTTGTTAGGGGGTCTGTTCGAAAGGAGCTCCGCATATACGACGAAAGTTGATTTCTACTGATTCAGCAGAACCTCTGAACAAACGTCAGCTGATCCCCTTTGATTCCGAGTACGACCAAGACCGTTGTGAACGGAAGCACAAACTTACAATGAGTCCGCGTAAAGGCCGTGAGGCTCGCTTACCTGAATGAGCCAAAGAGATGGAGAAGACATTTTTATCAGGAAATATCTGGGTGTCTTTTCCCTGCTTCTTATTTGCAGTGGTCATCGACAAGGTGTTAGTGGGACTATATGTTAAAAAGATGTCTCACGAACTTGCAGTTTGTCGCAGCGACTTGATAGATGGGCCGGACACTGAGGAACAGCTTAACTGGACAGGGCCGGTTTATTCAGCTGTAGGTGGTGGAGATTGCGTGGTTAGTCATGACATTCCAAACCACCTTCCGCAGAAGAACGAAAAGGATTTGGAGCTCAAACCATTGAAGCCCCCAATCCGGACCATTTTCCTCTGCCGCTTTTCAAAAATGACGATGAACGATTGTTGTCTGAACTGACCATACTTCTCTGTTCCATATGGAAGACGGAAGAGGTGCCTCAGTAGTTATTCTCATTTTCACAAAGGGGGATCCAAACAAATGTCGAGCACAGACGTATTGGCTTCGTCTCTATCTCGTTCAAAATGCTTACGGGTCTCATAATGCCGCGGCTTCAGAAATACAGCGGTAACCACATAGGAGAAGAACGGGCAGATCTTCGGTCATCCGTCACTAGGTGACGGAAACGGGGACAGTGACATTCCTTTAGTTAGCCAATGGTCGGTGTTTTTGGATCTAAAGGCTGTCATTGGCTCGATTGTTCGTTGCGTTGTCTGAGGCTGTTCCATCACAGGAGTCCCACTGAAGTTTATCAGTTTTCTGAAGTCGTTTTATGCTCTCTCTAAGTGCACAATGCTGTTTTTCTAGGCAGCTATGTCGAGCGTTCTCCCACATCAAATGTCTTTTGTCAAGAATGTCTTACGGCGCATCTTCCTGTTCATCTGCGTGGTAAACGTTATTGTGGATGTTACATTTGAAGGTTTCAAAGATTTCGGAGTGAAACTTCTAACATTTGGTACGTTGACTGATATTGAGTTTTCTGACAACGCCGCTTCACACAGTTCTGCGGAGGACATGCAGACCATGCTGAATCGTTTAAGTGATGTAAGTGGTCTGTATGGTATGCACCTTCCATCTTCAAAGTGTGAAACGCATTGTTGCAAACTTGGATTGGCACTGACGATGTCTGTTATTACAAGCATTCAGCCGAAAACCGTCGATCTCTTCGTCTGCCTTGGTAACGTCCTCCATTCAGCTTGTAACGCTGACAAGGTGGTGTTCACGAAGATAGCGAAAGCGTGTAGTGTAGCAGAAATGGTTTCTGTCTCATACGCGCGAATAGTCTCGGATTTTGTCTGATTTCAGATACAAGGGGAATACAATATGGCTCCGTGTTCTGAGCCCTATTTTCAAAATCGGACGTGGGCAATCGCTTTCTAAGAATCCTTCATTGAATATGTTCTAATCGTCCTCTGACGTTGTGCATTTGTGTAAAGAACTCTCGTTCTTATATCACTGAGCCAGCACTGCTGACATGGCGAACTTTTAGGTCCAAGTCTATCCATTTGACGGGCTTCTAACGTCCCACTGGTTTCCCACCGCCTGACACTCTCAGTCCTGCTGCCCTTCGTTAACTAATCTAGGCAATACAGTTGCTTGCTATTTGACCCAAGTTTCACCTTGTGTTAAATGGTAGCTGGGACAACTATCACCTCCCTCAAATTGTTTGCTGTGATAGCTTCAGATTACATCTTCCATTCCAGTTGAACAGCTCAACATGCTGCCAATATTATCTACGTCATTGTCATTGTGCATATCGCTTTCCTCGCCTTATATTGTTCTATTCACATTTTCTTTTTACTAATCTCATTCTACTTTGTTAAACAAATGTCTGCCACATATCTCTCTTCTCCTTTCAGACTTCTTTGCTTCCAACCTGAACAGCGGATCTGTTGCAAGCCAATCCAGTCTATCTAACGTTGGTGTCCCTCCGGTTACGACCACTTTTCCTTACATGTTTGAGCTGGAATATCTAGACTGTTCACAACTGACCTCCATGTCTTCTACCATGCCAGGCGGCATACCTGCGTCGTCCCATCGCACACACTGCCCTCACTACCAACACCAACACGCACGGCACGTAAGTCCGCAGAAGTTGGCCGGTACGAGTATGGCTCACAACCCAAGCCAGCCGGTCGAGGTTTCCTTATATCCGACTGCGAGTCTTGGTAGTCCCAACCACGTGGCAGTCGATTCAAACAATAACAACGCTTGCTTATGCTTACCTCCGGGTGTACAGGTGCATCATATTACGTTAGCCTTCCGCACGCCCGAAGAAAAAGCCGATTGGACGGCCAGTCTGCTGAGTGTGCAAGTGCATCGGTGAGTGCAGGACATTTTCATTGATGCAGTTGATCGTTTGCATAATCGCAAGAATAATGCAGTTTTTGCATTCTCTGGTCAAAGCGCTTATGCAGGTGGATGGATGATGAAGTGACCACATTTGAAATTGAAATAGCACCTATTCGTTGGAATCAGTTCAGCATATTATGGCATACTATTTTTTAGCACTCTGACAAACTCAAACCCATCGTCTTATTTTTCGGAGGCCAATTTCGTAATTACGGTGTTGCATTTATCACAAATGACACTGCAGTTTTGGTGGAGCGGGATTGGTGAAACCAGATTGTTTAACACATCAAATTCAGATTGTTGTCACTCAATTGACTCATGTCTGGAGGTTGTTCACATGTTTGTTATTTGCTTGGCTGATAGACATTTCTCGCGTTTTGCACTACATGACGTTTACTGCCATTTCCCGTGCTTGGTCACGTGTGAGCTAAATGTTCCATCAGGCTGCTTATACCTAGGCAGGTTGGATTAAGGCAACCGAGTAGTGAGAACGTGCGGTTGTGTTGTGGCTTGTGGTCGTAATAAACGGCGTCCTCAGGTGGCAACAGCGAATGTGCAACGTGGAAATTTGAGAGTGAATTTCTGGCTATAAGGCTACAACATGTTCACCCATCCAACCCTTAGTAATACATTGATCCAGATGTTCAAATCTTGCTCACAATACCAACCCATCCTTTGACACCGTGCACTACTTGCCTGCCCCCCAACTCAGTGACGTAAGTTGTGGTATGGTCAATTGATTATTTTGTAAGGAGCAACAAAGACAGCCATTTGTAAGTTTAGAATGGCATATCATTTTTGCTTCCTAGGCGGGGTGCCTTGTCATCCACTTTTCCGTCGCTTAACTGAGCTGTCTATGAATGAATGGTTTGTATTGGAACGGGAGCTTAGCAACTGTCTTGTGTATGCCGTTTTACTGGTTTGGTTTTTCGGCGTTGGTTGGCCTAAGTTTGGACGTAGTGGTTTCAAGAAGTAATTTCCATCTTCAATCTAGGGTTCGTTCTTTTCTGGTTGTACGTTACACATCAGTATTCAACACCATTATATTGCCGTTAATGTTGTTACTGTCGATGATAATGAGGGGTGCCTTACGGAGGCCCTGGAATGCCTGATTTGTTCTCACAGCCTTATTGCAGCCTTGTTCTCTCATTGGTGCTCACAAACGGAGAGTTGCGATTTTGAGCATCTTCGATCACGCTTTTTAGTTCTCGATCCGTGTAGGTCCATCTAACCTCTCGTCCATTTCGATAGTTAGTATCCTGTCTCATGTTCGGTGCATTTGGTTGAATTGTGTTTCGTGTTAGATTCTCTTCTTTTTGTCTACACCAATTTTCTTTAGACCTTATCCCTAACTGTTTTGTCGTGCCAAAATGTGGATTCAACAGTGTTTAGCGGCCTGTACGAATCACTTGTTGTTGGTTCCTAACAATGCATAATCCTCTCGCGACCCATATGTGGTTTAATTGGTCCGCTTTTCTGTTTCTTCTCCACACTTCACTTGTTGAATCTTCGTATATCTACTGTCACGTGGAAAGTCCAATAGCTCCAGGTTGTCTAAGCCTTCACAGGATCGTACGAAGTTATTTGTGTTCAAACCATCACTTCCGGGCGATTCGTAGCTAAAGTGAACACAGCTGAGTGGTCTCCTGCTCGTGTTGCATATACCATGTTCAATGATCCGTGCTATTCGCCACAATCCCGTGACGTGTGTTCTGCTTGATCATTAAAGTTATGTGTTACTTATCACGCGACATGTGTGATCGTTTTCTCCCTGATTGAAATCAGTGTTATGCAACGCTCTGTAAAGCCTTCAATGGTTAGCAGTAAGACCGAACTGTTTCTGTTCTTTCTTCTCACTGCACGATACATTGAGTCTCAAAAGGTTCATTTATTCTCAATCAGTGAAGGTTATTTATCATATCCAGTGGGTGGTCTACTCTCTTTCAAATATACAGCACGCTAACTCGCTGATTATATACGTGTACAAGTCGCGTCAGTGTAGGTGGAACGGCTCCCTATTTTTCATTGTTTAAAACGTATCGCAGGCTAACAAAAAGTTAAACGAAGATGCTCAATTTGTTCCTTGAATATATAGGAATGTCTGTATATGGAGATTGTACTACAAATTATTTTTTCATGGAATGTGTGTCGTGGCACCCATGAAGACGCATTCGTGGGTACAATCACTACTCTTCCGGGCTAACACAAGGCAGTTAGCGTACTAATTGGCAAAGTGGACTTCTGTGTTGTTTCTCCATATACGGCTCAATTTATGCCCGTACTTTAACCGAATAATGGTCATTCTTCTTTGCAGTGAACCTCGAGAGTAATTTGACTGTATTTCTCTACCCCAAGGAAGGATTGCAGCTGTTTCTAAAGGTGATCCACACTAATCGTTTTTTGCCTAAAGATTGATCTTTGCCAGCAAGTAACACGTGATGTAAACCGAAATTTGTTATTCACGGTTCTACAAAGTGTTCACTTTGACGCCATCATTGCTTTCACTCCTTTGGTCTTGCATGGCCCTTCTTGCATAATTACAGGTTACACTCATCCGAGGAGTTTGACGTGATGAGCGATCTAATAACCACAGCTCCACTTGACCGTAGTGATTACGGGACGAGAGAATTTAATCACTTATACGCTTCTATACAAAACTTCTAAATGTAGGTCTGATGACCTATCGCAAATTTAATCGAGCATCATCATTGCTCGAAGCTGGCTGTACGATATTCGCTTGGAGATTTGTTCGCCATTCACCCGACGTATGTCCCTTAGCCAACGAAACTAGGTGTGCATCACTATGGGTTCAATCTCATCTGTCTTTTCCCCGAACTATCTTGTTGTTGGTTACTGTTTTTAGCCACTGAATACCCTCAGCTATTGTAGACGGAAGTGGATTGTTTACCGAGCCTTTGTTATTGCAGTGTCTAAGTTTCACTGCCATACAATAGGGTGAACACCACCGTTGTGCAGTAGGCAAACAGCTTCATTTTCATCTTCAGGTTACGTTCATCCAAACATCTCTTTTACGATGCCCGAAATGAGTTTGCGTTAGCTACGCGAACGTTCAACTCACGGTTCACAGACAGGTCTGCCGACAGATTGCTACCCAAGTTCAGAAGTCTGATCAGCTATTCACAATATCCCCGATGATGCAGATTCCGAGTGTAGATGTGATACTGCCTCCCCCATAGAAGGCTGAACAATGAAAATGTCTTGTCCGTGTTGATATCCAAACCAAACTCAGCTGCCGCGGTCGAAGAAGCCGTGGCCTTTCGCAACAATTCTTCTTCACTGTGCCCAAATAACACAGTCATGTGTGAACGGTGGCTTAACGTAACGAGTCAGATCTATTCAGCAGGCGGCTGTCCGTGTGGTGTTCTGTTTGAGAATCGTCCTCCGAGTTTGGGAAAGCGACTGTTTGTATTGCGGTCAAATATGAACTAAGACCTGAGCCTGAGACTTGAATCGATGACGATGTCGGAGTCATCGGAGCTCGATCGCACAACTGCACCTTCGTCCTCTTATCCCCATGCGAACTTTTTATTGAATTACCGAGTTTTCCTGGGTATCCAACCCTAACAAACAATGTCCGCCACATTTCCCAGTTCACGAACGCAGACGCCTTGGTGGAACTCACAACGAGGGCGTGTAACGGTTGTTTGCATTCACGGTAGTTTTCTTGCAGTTGGCGAATGTTGAACGTTGTGTCGGTGGTACGATGACTGGCCCGGACTCCACACTGGCTCTCAGAAACACCGGCCTCGAATGTATCGGTTTTGCGTGAATTGTGCACACTAACTGTTCACGCTCTGTTTGCTCGTGTTCCATTTGAATGGGGTCTAATGCGAGCATCTTCTAATTCCTGTCGCGCTGCTTCTTGTTCTCGAATTGAGTAAATCAACTTGAGCGGCACACTTTGCAAATCTGGTTTGCCATGTTTCAAAAGTTCTCCGGACGACCCATGTTTGTCCTCATCTTCTGTGTTTCGCAGTTGATCAATGGGGTTCTAAAGTTCTGTAAGTTGTGGGGTGAGAGCAGTTGACTCTGATGAATAGCTATTCCATGTCATTCAGTCTTTACTGGCGGAGGTGGTAGTAATATTAGTAGTATATAATAAGCGGCTTCTCTCGTGAGCAGTATACCACTCAATTTGGGAACACACTTGGGATCTAAAGTGCATCTGTCAACAACAAGAAGACAAGCGACCGGAAGCGACTATTGGAGTAGTGTGTGCGCGCTATGGGGGACGTGCCATCAGGACGAACGTCGATGCATTGCTGCCTGATATGTGTAACTGCACGTCAGCCGTGCAGATGTGTGCGCGTTCATGGTCCCGTGTTTAAGCATAACATGTACAGGATTTCCTGCAATAAACAACTTCGCAGATCAAGCGTCTTTTGCGGTCATAATGGTAATATTGACATTCTGTCAATGTGCATGGAACGCCGACGGTCCTATCCAGTTTTCTTCTGTGAACTGTTCGAACGGACCGAATCGTGGAACTCTTTGTGTTACCCACGGTCAGCTTAGCCTCTTCGATAACCCACTTTGTTCTTCTCAGCACTCGCCCGGGATTCTGCAAATTTGTTTGGCAAACGCTTCTTAACATGACCCTTTTCTTAGTTACGTGAATCCACGGTGGAAACTACAATCGCTTTTTTCATCTCGTATCGTGTTCGAAATAACTGTTCCATTTTCGCCGGACCAATCCGGGCGTTTTTGGGCTTTCGATACTGGTTGTTTCGGAGAATTCTCCGGCATTCTTTATCTTGAGGTTTTGCCACACATCCTAAGAGGTGGTCGATACGGAAGTGTCTTCGAGATAAACGGCAACCGTCGTTGTCTTTGAGTTCTTCAATTTTCGCCTCTTTCCGGTCTTGCAAGTAGCGGTGAGCAACTTGGTCACGACCATGCTGTAATCTGTGCCGCATACATCCGCGCGTATCACTGGCATGATTCGTGTTTCACTAGTGTCACTGCCGTCCCACGGTCGTGGGTGGACCGAGGTAGTTATACCATCCACATCCAGCTGAAATCAAGCGTTTGTGGTAGCTAATTTTTGTATATAGCACTGATGCACGAGACGGTCATTTTCATTGATTGCACCAGTGCCATGGGGTCCCAGTACTCAGTGAGGCTGATGGATCGCGCCCAATCTGTACTTTT
Source organism: Paragonimus westermani (assembly GCA_008508345.1). Taxonomy (NCBI): domain Eukaryota; kingdom Metazoa; phylum Platyhelminthes; class Trematoda; order Plagiorchiida; family Troglotrematidae; genus Paragonimus; species Paragonimus westermani. The sequence goes on along the minus strand of QNGE01000695.1, from coordinate 29,362 downwards.
GAATCTCCCTGAACCAACATTCAGTCGTTCATCGATGTGAAGAGCTGGTCATAGAACTGGTCCTTTGTATCATTGATGTGACACGCTCGGATCATGAGTACTGAGGAATGTAGCAGACTCACTTAGATCAAGTTGCAGGTGCATGGTTATGATTCGAGGACTGGTGTTGTGTGTTTCATCTATCATCAATGAGTTAGTGCGGTCAACGTCTGCGAACAGACGCTTTGCTTCCGATCACCGTCCGCCTGATAACCTATCCAGTAGAAGGTATACCCAGCACCTGCTTTTCCACCTTACCTCGGTCCCTTTCAGAGCCGCGAATTCTATGTCGTACCGGCCTAGTTCAATCTCGGTCAGTTCGATGTAGCGTTTCGACCGTCTGATGCTTTTATCAATCGAACGACTTAAATACATTCCATATTTTAGCTGTTAGCTTCTTCCGTTTATGGGCACGCCTCAGATTGGTCTGATGGATCTCAGTTGGAGTCTCTGAATCAATAAGTTGACTTATGGGACCAAATGGGAAGAGGTCTTCTTGAGGGGCCCTACCCAGGCTGTGTCAGCCCGGGTCCGCAGTAAACAAGACGATAACATCTCATCCCGATTGGTGCGCGCGGTAATTGTGTTGTGAGGTGCACCAAGCTTATAACAATTTCCACAGGTTTTTTGAACGTACAGGATACTATTCCGATAGTCACGGCCAACCTTTGTGCGACTGGAGTACGACGGATCTTGGAACATCGGCATTCATATAGGCAGCCGATGGTCGTCGTCTTTCCGGACCTGAGGGCTGCTTTCGATTCAGTTGCTCGTAACGTTCTCTGGAGCTGTCTCATTCGCAAGGGAGTACCGGAGAAATACGTGAATCTATTGAGATCACTTTACGCTCACTCTGCAAGCAGATTGAGGGTTTATGGACAATTGTCTCGAGCGTTCATCACTTCTAGTGGTGTTCGGCAGGGGTGTCCGATTTCCACATTCCTGTTCATTCTTGTTGTGGACAACATTCTGGAGGGGGCGCTTCG
>QNGE01000695.1:0-20418 GCA_008508345.1 Paragonimus westermani | reverse complement strand
GACAGGTCTGCCGACAGATTGCTACCCAAGTTCAGAAGTCTGATCAGCTATTCACAATATCCCCGATGATGCAGATTCCGAGTGTAGATGTGATACTGCCTCCCCCATAGAAGGCTGAACAATGAAAATGTCTTGTCCGTGTTGATATCCAAACCAAACTCAGCTGCCGCGGTCGAAGAAGCCGTGGCCTTTCGCAACAATTCTTCTTCACTGTGCCCAAATAACACAGTCATGTGTGAACGGTGGCTTAACGTAACGAGTCAGATCTATTCAGCAGGCGGCTGTCCGTGTGGTGTTCTGTTTGAGAATCGTCCTCCGAGTTTGGGAAAGCGACTGTTTGTATTGCGGTCAAATATGAACTAAGACCTGAGCCTGAGACTTGAATCGATGACGATGTCGGAGTCATCGGAGCTCGATCGCACAACTGCACCTTCGTCCTCTTATCCCCATGCGAACTTTTTATTGAATTACCGAGTTTTCCTGGGTATCCAACCCTAACAAACAATGTCCGCCGTACTTCTTACTTATCGGTGAACTGTGAGAAAAGTTGCTAAATACGGAAAAATCCATTGAGGTTTGCGCAGTTAGGTCTACAGAAATATACAGACATCTTGAACGGTGTCAGATTCTTACTTCATATACCTTTTACTCACCAGTTCATCCACCAGCAAACTTTCTCTCATTATACATGAATGAACATCTAGTGGGTTTTTTAACCGGAAGTGTGAATTGGGTAAGCTTGTGTACAGGCATAACCTCATTGTTAATATCTGGTTGTATTTAACCAAATCGCCCGACTTCGTGTTCACTGGTGTATCGGTTGGGCTTTTAGCTTCTGTTCAACCGGCACACACATTAGAGATATTGTACACAGGTTTGCCGATCACAATGTTAGCCCATTTTCTAATGTGTGTCCATTTGTTGCTGTAGTATTTTTGTCAGCACGATCTCTCTATGGTAGCTTTGCTGCTGTTCCTTTCTGCTCACTGCTTCTTCATGTTTACAAATTACCGGATAGGATTTATTCCACGACCATCACAGAAACAAAAATCTTCACGCAATGAACATTCTCCCCCCTCACACTGAATTGTTAACTCATGAAAGTATTTGTGCGATTAATGCTGGTTCAACCTGGTAACTAAGGTTACACAATCAACTTCAAAACCTTATTTTTCCTATCTGTGCACTAGCTTCTTGCTGTACAGTAACTGTTGTTTTCGAAGGAAATTCCCATCAGTCATATCATAGTACAGGATATTTTACTGACTCGAGTTCACCAGGGTCCAGTCGTGCTTCAGTTGTATTCAGAATTTTGTCCTGAATTCAGTCGGTCAGATTAACAAATAAAAAGTTGAATTCAACGTTTCACTTATTTTGAACCCATCTTTAGTTGCTCCATTTTGTTCAGATTTCTTGGATATGATCAACTCAATCGAATCAGGTCCTGTAAGATATATCACGGGTTGTAGGGTTTTTGGTTTAATCATTTGGAATAATTAGTGGCGACGCTTCTGTTTGTGTACGTGTCATCGAGCTGATTTCTCTGACTATCGTTATTCACATACTCTCTCATTTTATATCTCTCTCGTTCACATATCATATTTGATCACTTGAGGGCATGGCCATTTATATGGTTTCGTTTATGTTTCATTGCCACCATGGGGTGTTTAACCCAAAAAGCCATCAAGAAACCTCGGAATTCGAGGTTAAACTCTATTACCATTCGAACCCAATTACTTCCTATTATTTCGTCCTTTGTCAGTTCTTTTGAAACGTTTCCAGTTTGATTTCATATCATTATGCACATATAAAATGTTTCTTTCACTGCAAGCTTCATCTGTTACCCGCATGTGAACCATGTTTGTTTTTTAGTTTATTTCTACGTTACATTCGAACATTGCCCAAAATCGAGGTTCCTCTTCGGCTTCCGTCACCATCAATATACCGGCAAGTGAAACAATCTGTTTCTCTTTCTCTAAATTGATTTGTGAACGATAGATTGTAATCGTAATTGACAAACTCTCCCAATTGTTTTTACGATTTCTCCAAACCTTTGAGTGGTGTCTGTTAACTACATGTATTACCTGTTCATCGGCTGTTTGTTCCCTGCACTGACTTTCGCCTCTTCGTTTGATGGTGTCTTTGGTGTTTTGGTCCGCGGCTAACTATCTCAAGTTCTATAAACCTGGCCTTCCTTACAAGAGGCTTCAATGTCTACGATTATCGATAGATTTCTGGTTCAGTCTGATTTTCCTATCAGTTTTTTCGATTTTTATATCCTACTTGTTCAGTTGTGCTGGACGCACAAACGTTGTGTCATCATTTGTGGCTACGGAGATGAGATCAGTCCTGTACAACAACAACAACAACCCACCACTCGAGTATCTCATTAGGTTGTTTAAAGCAATTGATTAAAAACCCGTCGAGTGAACTCCTTTTTACTCGTCCACTGAATAACGTGACATTCATAACAATCGGAAATTGATGCCTTGAGCAAGCAGCATAAACAGATTGATTGCTCTAATGTAACTCTGATAGAATTTGGACAGCGCCTTGGCTTTGATATTGCTCTCACAACTTAGTTTAACCTAATGTTCGGTAATCTGTGAAGCCGATAGCACGACGTTCCGTTTAGTCGAGCACGTTTTCTCGAAATAGATTAGCTACCTCGTCCATATTAAGGTGGACGTGTCACGCTCAACAAAGCAAATGATTTTACACGCCTTCAAACATCACGAATGTACTCACACATTGACGGTGAAGCGTGTGATTTTGGTTTTACTTTCATTCCTTAAGGTCCCCGTAATTCGCTTTAAGGTTATCTTGTCTTGTCTGTCAGATGATCATCATGCTATGATGTTCCTTCGCTCTTCAGTTTTGATTAGATCTAGGTGTGATAGCACACCTACTTCTACGGTTTTTACAAGCTTGAGTGATTTCTATCATAAAACGGACATCCCACTCGCCCTTATAGGTTGCATTTACGTTAGCATACTCTAGGCGATGGTGTTCTGTAATTTTGAGGCATAGTCGGCGTGAGTCTAGAATGTTCAACTTATTAAGACTCTTGATCGTCCGTGTTTTCGTTCAGTCCGATGTGTCAAATGCTATCGGCGATGAAGCAAAGAGTAAATTTGATCGCGAACTTTTGATAGTGAAGATCGCGCAAACTCATTCAATAAAAATTCTAAACTCTGTCGACTTGGACTGTTTTAAGAATTCCAATCCACAGTTTTCTATGCCGTGCACAAACTTGGTCATATTTACAACTGAGTTGCATAAGATGCGACGTGGTCAACAGCTGGTTTGAAAGTGAAACTAAAAAGGATCGGTCGGAGGCTAGGAATTGTAGACCTTGCTCGTTTCACAGGATAAGACCCTCAAGATTCTAACATTTGAGTTTATGAGACTATGAGTAATCGATTTCAGGAGTGTAGCTGTTACCGGTTTCTTACGAAGCCGTTATGAAGCAGTGAGGTGCTATTCTCGTTCATGCCTTGAATATTTACTTGCCCTCTACAAGGCGCCTTTATGTAGAATGTTTCGGCTTTTTTCGCTTGGTCCTCCATTCTGTTTGTTCGTTACTTATGTATCAGTATTAACCACGCTGTGGGCGATGCTGGTTTTTTAAGTCCATTTTTCTCTTCCTATACTGCAAGAAGTCCGTTAATTTGTTACATGCTTGTGTACCAGAAAAAACTGCAGTATCAACTATGGGTGGACCACTGTTAATGATTATGATGATGACGTATCTGTTTTTGGCGTTCTTCACTTGTCTGTGATAGGTTTACCCAACCCGATACACCGGACAGTATAGTTTTCGAAACTTCTCCAACACCTGACAGTTCTACAGACAGCGTCTACGATGTCCCCGACTCAGTTGATTCTTCAGAAGAGCGTTTTGAAGACGAAGATTGTGTGGCGACGGACTCGGAGAATTATTTAGACGATGCTGCTACAGCACCTGTAGCATACCGATCAGGCGCTGCCTCTCCTGTTTGTCGTTCACAAGAAACCTTTTCACCGTCGGCTTTGGGTGATTTCACAACTGCTTATTCGGCACCCGATGAGGATGAAACCGGGTCTGGTACTTTGACTGCAAACGCAATCGTGCGACCTTGTCCTGATTCTAGCACACCTAGTACGGTCACACATACGAGTAATATCATTACTCCCCCAAGCATTCATGTACCTACAACGCCTAATTCTACTTCAGTGTCCGGCGCTTATCCACAAATTCGTATGGCTACCCTGGATAAGTTAATCGAACGTTTAACCTATCCGACTTACTTCGATGTACGGCTTGCCAACACCTTTCTTCTGCTTTATCGTCGCGTAACTACTCCAGAAAGACTGCTGGAGCTGTTGATTGAACGTTTCCGAATACCCGATCCAGAATTTCTGCCGGAAGAGCTTGATTTCGATATGGACAAGGGACAATTGGAATCTCCCGCACAGCATATGTTGAAACGTTTTCGATCGGGTTACAAAAAGCGCGTCCAAGCTCGGCAAGTGTTCACAGTCTCTTGTAAAACACCCCTTTTCTTTTCAGTTAGTTGTTTCTGTAGATTCTAATCTTTTTGTTTGCAACTCACAAAGGATGTCTGTCTTTGACAGTTCTACAGAACTTGATTGATTTTCGTGTGCTACCAGATATTTGTACTTATGTGTTCTATTCTTGCTCTCCGAACGACATAACTTGACACGCAGGCCAATTCACCACCAAGCTTCCGAAAGCCATTTCTCCTTTTAACTTCAATTTTCAGTGATTCTTCGGGTGCTGAATTAAGCTAACACTACTAGTGGTCTGCCGGGCGCCTTGGAGATCTAGTGGGGTCTAGTGAAATGTTTGTAGTACGGTAAAAGTTCGAGATTGTGGATTATTTCAAATTGATCATCATCTACACTTGGTCACAGCCTTCGCAATCGGATAAGCCTTTCGACCAGCCCTGTCCGAAGTGAGCCAGCTGAAAGGATTATTCAAATGAGAGATTTATCATAACGTATGGGTTTTGTTCATTTTGAAATGTTAAAGTTGTGTCGAGATTCCTTTGGCATATAGCTATCATTTAGTGAACAACTTTAAAAACAAAGTAGCACCTGTAGCTGCACGTCTTTTTCTTCCTTCAAAATCAAGTTATTGTTTATTTCACCTGGATCTCTTGTAAGTTTGATGTTTTTTGTTCCCCCATGCTTCGTGTACAATTCGCAGCGTACTCATGATACTTTCTCGATGGGTTCGTAGTAACCGTTACTATCAATACGATTTCGGTCCGCGTCCTGACCTACGCCATCGGTTATCTGAGTTTCTGGCTAGTATACAGGCGCGTCATTTGATCACGTCCGTACGCCGAATCCAGCATCATTTACAGGCAAATTCGTCAGCAGGTCTTTGTAGTGGCGAGGAATCTGAGTTTGAACAGTTCACTTCCTCCGTCGGTGGTGTTCAAACGAGTCCACGATCTGCACCTGAAGCATCTGGCCTCGGTCGAACGGGCTCTTCACCGACCTTGACACCTGCTTCGTTAACCGTTGCGGAAACTCCAACGAAAACATTCAGTTTGGATATTACAAACGTGAGTTTGAATGAGATTTATAAATTCTGTTTGTCCAGTTGAATGGTTATTCTACTTGGCAGAGATTGAGAGCTGAGTCGTAGTTTTGGCGGCTTAGGAATTTTCTGTTTAACTTAATAACCGCATAAAGACCGTCTGTCTTTTGTCTCTATTACACAAACCTCTATATGGTGGTTGTTCTATCTAAAGTAGTGTGGCGTATTTATTGTCTAACTGTGGTCGTCATTGTGCTTCATCCACACCACCAGAAGATGTCACTCAAGAATTGGCTTAAACGGAATAGTTCAGCCCACCTTTGTTTTTACGGAAGGTTCGACTTGGTGTCAGTGCTGCTTGGTCTGAAGAACCTTGCACTCCTGTCAGTTTTTCAACCCTGTTCATAACTGGTTTCTATACCACCTCTGTTTATTCGGTTAGATCCATCCCTATAAATTGGCCGAACAAGTCACCTTATACGAATGGGAGTTGTATCGAGCAATCCAGTTCTGGGAAGTTGAGGGCCGTGACCGCGGCGGGCATTCCACACCAAATTTGGATCGATCCAAGCGGTTTTCTAATCGAGTAAGTCAAGCCTTGCTGTTTAGTACTCATATTTGTACATTAAATTCGTAGCTAAGCTCACCCTTGGGCGTGGATGTTTTTATAATAGATTAACACGCCTCAAAATGTACCCTCTGTTTATTCCGCCTGATTCGCTCACTTACTCTAAAAATACAAAACGCGCGTGCGTGCTGACTCACAATGCGGGTTGTTGTCCCTCACATGTTTCCATGCGGGTTGTCGGAAGCTCAGTACTACGTCTGTCCAACTTTCGGAGACTTTCGAGTTCAGCTTGAGTGCCTCCGCACACAGTTCCTTATGCATCTAAAAATTAATTGAACCTGGGTTGCAGACAGGTAAATATAGTAACTCTTGAAATCAATTCAAGGTTTAGTGGGCTGATGTTGCTCTATCACGCAGTGGTTCAAAGTTGCTTATTCTGTCAACTACGCATTTTACGGACTGGTCACTACTCCCAGTGGATAGCAAATTTCATAATTTAGATTAATTTTCCGATAGGAGCCCGTAAACCTTAATTTTAATCCTACTGGTGCTCATCAGTGACACATCCGAAAAGACGTATGCCTTCGACAAAATAGATGGTGTGTGCTGCATCCATGCATTTTGTTCTGCTATACAATGGCGAAGGCTCAACTTGAAGACTCTTGTCCGACTGTTTGTTTTCGTTAGTTGCTGCCGGCACACATTCACTGATCTACGGAGGTTCCACCGACCGACGATTCTGTCAAACAAACTTCTGGGTGGCAACTTTAACACCCCCTTAACACGATCTTTGGGTACCAGTTTCGTTGGCTCGGGTACGTGCTGTGTATTCCCGTCACCGATTGACTCATGGTCATATTCGAAAGACGCGGATTCGAACGCCAAAAACAGCGTGACCGTTGGGCACTGACTTCGCATTGATTTCTAAAACGATTGGCACTGAGGGTCGCATCCATCGGCTTAACGTGTCTCCTGGGTCAAAGATACAGAAAATCGCATCTAATCTCAAACACTCCTAAATATGGGGTAGAATCATGGTGGGTGGCGTGGGTGAGGAACTTATAATGACCTTAATATACCAATCCTCTTTTCAGCACTAGGCTTATAAAGACCATACATTGGTCCCCTCAAACAAGATCCATTTGCTAGAAATAGCTGAGGTTGTCTGTGTTTGGTGCAAGTCCTTGTTTGAATTAAGTCCCATAATTTGCCTTCGAATTATTATTCTTTCACAGAAAATGTATTCAAAAGACATTCAGAAGCATCTTGAATGGAACCTGATTTTTTATCAAATGCCTCTGGTCTTTAGCTGCTTTCTATAGACTCCTCTGATTTCGTACCAACTTCTCTCGAAGCTATATCACGTTTCGCACCGATTCGGGCTACTGTTTCAGAAGGAACAGACTAAATTCTGGATACATAAGAATACATTAGTTAAGCGTCGTACGCTAACATTTGTTTTCAGTGAAAATTTCTTCCTCCTAGTTTTCATCTTCATTTCTTTCGTTTTCTTGGCTATCCAATACTGTTTAACGGAGTACCTGAGTTCTGTATGTGAGCATTTCGCTGTTACGTCCGGTGCATCATAATGCATGTTGTTTTTGTTCTAATCCCAAAAACTATCGTAAGCTATTATCACACATTCTGTATGCGAACCGATTATGCGATCAGTAGTAAGATTTTTCGTTTAACACACATTGGGAATCACTCATAGTTGCTCGCAGCTTCCACGTCCTCGTAGACTTTTCTGCTAATCCCTTGAAAAGGACCATTACACTGAAGTTTCCCTTTTCTCGGACAGCTTCAGTAGTGCATATCATTGATGAGCTCTTACAAGAGCGAATATTGTAAATAGCATTTCTGTTCGTTTTGGACGGATTGAAAAGTCTGTGGATGTGAAAAAGCTGCGAGGAATTGGGGGCGATGTTTAATTCTACTTATAAGATCCTTCCCTACGTTATTTTGGTCGTAAAACGCGGCCCTATAATTGTTAAACATCTTTGTTTCACCCTTCTCTTTTTTCATTTGTCTCTTCGTATTAAGGTCTGTTGCATCAAGCATTGCGTTCCATGTCTTCATATGTTGACTACCGACCGAAATATCCAGCTATCCTTTAACCATTTCCTACACCGTCGATTATAAATAATTTCTCCTTAAAGGGTACTGGAAAATTCACGATGGCCGCTGTTAGGAGTTTGAAAGGTGGGCTCCCAAAAAAAGGCGGACTAATAAACAGACCCTAACGACCAGACCCTAGGAAGAATGGGATTTGCTCGAGGACTGCCTTGCATATGTACATACATGTGTATCTCTATTTACATTCCGTCCAAGTGACTGCAGGGTGACTATGTTGACCACTGAGCCGTTAACCTCACACTAGGTGCGATTCTGTGACAGCATCTGTTGACTCGGCACTGCTGGGGTTACCCAATATCGTAGAGGATAAGCGCTCTAATTGTCTTGCTAACTCCAGTTGATAGCCACAACACCAGGATATCCTAGTCAATTTGAAGTAACAAATGTCTTCCGAACAGCGAAATTACAAGACCGATTTTGCAAGATGGTAATACCATTTCGTATGTTCTCGTCGGTTGCTACACATGACAGCGGTGAAAATCGAGAAATATTTAAGCGAATTAAGTTCATACATCAAGTCATTGTACACATCAGTCTGTCATTGGCTAGAACCGTAGCGTGCGGAGGTTCAAGGTCAACAGCTTTTGCACACAGAGGGCCGGCTTGCTACGCATGACTAGCAACGCTTCGAGTGACTTAAGAATGATAGGCTTGTGATGATTTTAACTTACCGAACACTATTTCCATTCCTCAGTAACCTTCGGAGAAATCATTACAACTCATCTCTACGCGGCTAGTGTGTTGACCATTACCCTGTTGACCACGCGTCACTTATTTTCGAATAGTCACATGTGTATGTGAACCAGACGAAGCATTCGCTGAGAAACTGAATCCAGTCAAGACGCCACAACCACCTATAATGCTAGATCATTCTGGGCTAGACGTCTTCAACGTTCTGCAATGCATCCGGTTATACACTTGACTTTTCGGAACAGATACTAATCTGTCATGTGTCGAAGTCCTCACGGTGCAAAACCCAATCAGTGTATGGTATTGCTCTGACCGACAACCTTCATTACAGTCAGCTACTTTTACCTCATCAACTCATTGTTTCCTGTTGAGCCGAATAAGTCGGCTGTAGGCACACATGTCACATGGTAAGGTTTGTTCGCAGCCTACTGCATCAATCACCTGGAGGAGTTAAATCACGGAATTCTTGGAGCTCTGCGAACCAAAACAGTCCGAGGAGTATCAACTTACCCCATTGTTGAGGATTAGGACAGTGGAGAAGAATATATGTATATACATATATATGTATATATTATACAGTACTGTATGACGGGAAGGCATGGTTGATCGAAAACAAAAGCCCTGTGAACAGCTTCGCCGCGAATGGATCAGTTTTCGGAGCCATATAATAGGACACTGCTCTTACAGGGCCACTGTGCACTCGGCTTTTTACAAGAAGACTGGGACCGTGCCGTCACGAAGGATGGCGTAAACTGGCGAACGCCATCCGAATCTTAGACGTAAAATTTGTGATCTTCTCATCCATTCCGCCAGTCACTGATACAACTCCCAAGATACACGGATCTCTCGATTACTTCTGCCCGCTCATTATCAATGGTAAGAGAATAGCAAGCGCAGGGTCCCTCAAGAAGCCTTACAGGCCGAATTGTAATCGCTGCTGAATTGTATGTTCAGGCGAGTATCAGGAAGTTTCAATGATCGCATAGAGACTCGGCGGTTGACAACTGAACGAGCAGTAGCATCACGCAAAGTAGTGCACTTATGCATCGTACGCCACATGTGTACCCAGTGTGTCTCAAGGTCGTCCGGTGGATGTGGTTCTAGACTAAAAGCAACCACACACTGTTAATTACAGAGCGCTTTTGTCCCCGCTAGGTTAGATACGCCAGTTTGTGGTTGACGGCTGAGTGGCCTCCCACCAAAACGCAGCACGAAGTTGACACATACTAGTGTATGGTCGGAACCCAAACAACCCCTCTAGATTGGCTTGCACTCCTGGAAGCGACCACGCTACATATAGCTGATGGCCATGCGGTCATTGTGTCCACGACTGACTTGGCAATGAAAGTCGCCGAGCGGCACATCAACGTTTGGAACGTCGAACACTAATACTTTTTAGAAGTAGACCGTTATCAACATGGAGCTGCAACTAATCGTTCACCGTTATTTGTTCTACAAGTACCGTAAATGGGCGGACCACCTATATCGCTCGTCAGCGCTTAGCCTACCTACCTGAGTGTTCAAGTCTCCAGCCAGTCCTACTGTGTCCGTGCGCCGCACTGTGTACGGAATGTTAGTGAGCTGGCTAGTCTTTGGGGGTGTATACCGTAACAACAACGTTTGTGATTGCCACTCTTCGATGCTCTAACCATGCCTTCGTGTTTGACAGCGTGAAGGCGGCTGTTGGCGGGAACCTAATCAAACAGTGCCTTCTCTACATGTGCATTTAGGGCAATTCCAACACCGGTTTGGTCAATGGCTTGAACTACTGGGTCTCCAAACAAGCACACACGGTGGAGCAGTCGACGGGTATTGAAGGGGTAGCACTGCACTGGAGTCGTGAGGCCGTGTTTCAGCAAGACGATAGATGTGGATGGCCGGGGTGTCTCCAAAGTACACGCGAGAGCTGTCTGGTGACCTATTTTCGTAAATGTTCAAACGTCAACCGTGGTTAGCTTGAATGACGTTCGAGGAGCGTCTGTGTACGGGTTTGTGTGCTTCAGGCAAAGACACCACCTTGGTATTTGTCACATCGTCATTTTGGCTTACTTACATCATGAGAAACAAACGAAGCGTCTCTGGTTACTATCCTAAAACGATATGGGGGCTTCACCAAGCATAGTTCTTCACAAAACGAGAGGAAAATGAGACATTGGTTTGATGTGGTATAATGTGACATCGAAGCAAAGCTGGTTGCCTACACCCCGGCCACAGAGTTACGGTAGGAAGATAGGGTGAATTTCATAGCCAATGAAGATTCAGAAGTTTATAATTATGAAGGCAGAGCGCTTCTAGACTACCCAGGTCGAAGATTTAGTGTTATGCAATGAATTTGTATAATGTATATATAATGAAGTTATGGAAGTTGTTGACCGATTTGTTTACTTGAGAAGCCGCATCGGCGGTGTTGGAGGTACAAGGATTGAAATAGAAACGTGTATCCCTGAGGCTATTCGTTAACCTAGAACACCTCTGGTGACAGATTGGCATCTCTCCGAGGTTTAAAGATAGCGTATATAAGGCGACAAGGCTGTACTATTTTACAGCTATGAAATTCGGCCGATCAAGGTAGAAGACGTGAACCGTCTTCAGCTATTTGACCATCGATGTGTACATTCGATCGTTCACAGCAGCTGGCACCTACGAGTAAGCAACGAAAAAGGTTAAGAAGTGAGTATTTGGTAGTGAGTATTAAGCGAGTTCTTTTGTTCAGTTCCTACGTTCGCACAGAACTGAATGGCTACGCCGTGCACTAACAATACCAGCTAGCTGCCTACCACACCGAGCATTCTTTGCCGATGCTGCAGCCGACTGGCATAGGGCAGGAGGCAGATGATGACCTATCGTAGAGAAATGAGGTCGTTCACTAAGGGATTGGCCACTGTGGGTCGGATTCGTATCCTGAGCTGGGGCCTTGCGACCCGCAGAGTCAGGGACTGGAGATTTTAGGTGAAATGGCGGTTAATCGGACGCAATGGCGGCAATGTTGTCGTTGTCTGTCCAAGTGTCTGTGAAGTAAATATACTTAATGACGCGGCCGTTGAGAACCTTGAGGGATCTTTCTAGTTGATAACGCCTTAATTTCACTTATGGCTCGATTGTTTGTCTGCAAGCTGTTGATTTTGAATGATTGAATAAAGACGTGGCTTTTCCAACTGTTAGTTCCTCTCCCCTTTTGTTTTATTTCTTTCTCCCTTCTGGCCAGGTCCTTTTTTCGTGGCTGTATGATCAGTGAGAACTGCTGCTGATTGGTATTTGCGATAATGATGATGATGGATGAGACGTCCTCAATTCAGTTGTTGGGACTTGTTTCGGCTGATCTATTCATCTTATTACATTATAACAGTCCTACACCATGCGTTATTTTTTAACGAGCAGACAGCACACGCTATGGTTTTGTCCATAGAATCTCATTTGGAATTGCTCAGAGTTGTAACTAATTATTCAACATCTACTTGGTCGTATTCATTGGCAGTTTCACTCTGACACTTCTGCTGTTTGAAACGTGGTGCAACATGTACACACTAACAATTTGCTCAAGTGCCACAGCTATCGTGGTCCCTAGTGTTTCACTCCAATGGCCAGGCGCAACTTCAAACTCACTGCTTGTCAATGGCACTCCCTTACTTGTGCATCCTTCTAGTCGCAATTGTTTTTCACCACGCTTTCGTTCACACATTTTTAGCTGAAGTAATGTGATGAGGAATTAGTGAAGCAGAGTTCGCTTTCTTAAGATTGATTTTTTAAAATTCGTAACAATATACTTTTTTTATAAGTTAGAACACAATCGCACCTTCACTGTATCTCAACGGACACTGAGCTTTATCATCATATTGTTTGTCCATGTTACCTTCAAGATTTTCTATATTGGCTTATTTCATATTTGGCAGTTGTCTCATATCAGTATGGTAATACTATTCCATAGAGTTATTCGTTTTTATTTCAAGATCGTCCTCGATATTTCAACCGGTAGTTCTGGGCATATTGGTACTTAACTAGTTGTGTCACCATCCAGCCACTGGTTAAGCTAGACGTGTCGATTGAGCGTGAGGGTCCTATTGGTTAAAGCAACAATGTGTGAGAACCAATCCATCTCTGTTGATCTAACGTGATCGATGAATGCAGCATCTGTGCCCTTATCTACTTGGCTACGGTTACTATGAGGCACGCTTGCTACAGCTGTCCAGCTTACGGTTTACCGTGAATCGATTAATATTGGTTTGAAACTGTGTAAAGATCTGGGTCACCGATCGTGATCTCGTTAGCGATAGGGCGATGTGAAATTTGGCCACGGAATTCATTTGCGTTTTTGCACACCCCATTTGTAAAGACTGATTATGCAATTCAGAATGCCTCAAGTTTTCCACGGCTACCTGTTTCACTGTATGAATACGTATGGTCACTTGTATCGGCTAATAACATCTAATTAATGCGGCTATTGGCGGATAGTAGTGATCTAGCTTGGAACCTCGTGAGCCTCCTTTGTTTATTGTAGCAATTCCCTTTTTTCATGAGCTAAAATCAGCCGGCCTTCAATGACTGGAGTGCAATCTCGCAAGTATCTGCAACCCTAGGAAGAACTCGCCTCTTGCAATCTCATTACCTACGCACTGTGTCTTGACCACCATACTTGGGCTTCCCCTTGGATCATGGCTTCAGTCCCTTGGCTTGCCTCGTTCTGGTGAGATGCGGCGAGGTCGAAACAGCTATCTACCATTTCCATTGTGGTCAATAGGACTGATTACCTGCTACTCAGTTTCTGCCAAGAAGACATCGATGGCACAAACAATTCTTTTGTGCTCGCTAAACAGAGTGGTAGTGTCCGATGTCATTTTTTTCCTGCGCTGCATAGCCAATGTGTTCTTGAGTTTTGTAAGTATGACGGGAACCTGTTTTTGGAGTCAATGATACGTTACCTTATCGGTTGGTAGTTGTGATGGATAACATTGACCCGTTTCAGTGATCGGTTGTAATGTAGCTTCCTTCCTTCCACAGTGCTTGTAGTACAAAACTACTACTCATTTCCGCCGACTTAGAACGCTCGGCTTCCACTTAGCTTAGATGTTTCATGATCACGGTGTTGCCTTGGCAACAGCCAGATAAAGTTTCAGGTCTGTATTTTAGTTTATTGTGGTTCAAAGTTTTGTCCGTTTAACTCAGATGTGGTGAGCATCTGTAGAAATGCAATGAATTGTACAACTTTGTTTATTGTTCACAATACGCAAACTGTTTTCTTATGGAAACAGTTATGTTGCATTTGTAAACTCCAAATGGAGAACTAACCTTTCTGAGTTGGTCCCTCCTTATTTGTCAAGCTCGTGCACCATCAGATTATGTTGATTTAATGAGTATTCTCATCTTGGCTCATGTATTTACCTGTTGTCATCGTTGTTTCGTAACAATGTAGTTCCGAAACTGGTTGGTCTATGCTATTCTTTCCGAACCTCATCCGGACGATCGGGTTGTCGCGATTCAACGCGTGATTGACTTGATGCTTATTATGGAGAAAATGAACAACCTACAAGGCAGTCAGGAAGCCAAATCCGCGCTTATCAGTGCGGCTGTGTTCCGTCTGCATAAATCCTTCAATGTGAGTTCTGTCTTTTCCCCGCGTCTTGTTTCAATAAGAGCTCATCTGTTCTTAACGTGGAATTTTGTGGCACATATTGTAGCGAGAAGGCGTCCAATAAAGCACAATCTTTATTGTCCAAATCGCCAGTCCGCAAACTGATTTGGCCAAGGCAACTTCATTGCGTTGTGTTCAGGGCACGGCACCAGTGTAGCCATTTCCACTCCCAACAAGCTCGAATGGAAATCGCTACACTGGTGCCGTGCCCTGAACACAACGCAATGAAGTTGCCTTGGCCAAATCAGTTTGCGGACTGGCGATTTGGACAATAAAGATTGTGCTTTATTGGATGCCTTCTCGCTACAATATTTCAGTGCACGGTTTCACTTATGCAATCCGTCTGTTTCTTTTCTTTCAACACGAGCATCACATAGCCCGTTATCATTACTACTTTTGTACATTTTGCGCCACGAACAAATCGAAGTCCAGTAAACACGAAATCCGAATTTCAAGCACAACTTTTTGCAAACGACATCTTTAGTTCCCAATCCATTTGTACAGGATTTTTAGTCTTTTCTTGTCCAGTTTATCGTATCGATGCTTTATTTCTGTACACCTTTTTGCCACTGTTCGGGCATGCACCTGATCTTCAGTTTCCAATTCATAGCTTTAATTATTATTGCTATGGTCCAAACTAACATTGCGGGCACACAGATTGAAGTCCATGAGTTGTCGCTTTTCACTTTTTCCATTTGAAGAGTGCCGTGACGTTCATATCTGGAATATACAGCAAATTGTATCTTTGTGATTAATCTCCGATCAGCTGCCGGTCACCCTTATACTGGCGTCAACGTCTTAATGCTTAATGGTAGTTCTTGCTTTTCTAGACGATCCGGCGTTTCCGACACTACCGTGAGGTAGTTGATCGACTGAGACGTGAAAATACTGGCACTACTGCCGGAAGCAAAATGCGTAGCAAACACTCTACTACAACCACTCAGGGCATCAATATTGCACAATCACTGGCGGGCCACGGAATTCCCACACTTTCCGGCAATTCTTCTTCACATGATCGAAGCCGTGTTGGTACTGGATCATCACAGCTGGTCCTGAACAATGTTCTCGGTCTCCCATTTGTCAGCAGGGCACATGAAAGGCGTATCCGAGCTCTGGAAAAACAGCATGCCTCTGGGGACGTTTGCCATCCCTGTGTGCCGTTCATTGCATCCGGTGTGATGACTCGGTTAATCCATCTGGATCTGTGCCAGGCGGATACAGTCACAACGGAATCGGGTACGGTGCTGATCAACTGTTGGAAATATCGCCAACTGGCCGAAGTGGTGGAACGATATCTGGCGTTCCAGCGCATTCCCTATTTGTTCACGGTGAACCACATAATTAGGGTAAGTGGCTATTTGTCTGGCTATTTCTTAGGTGGTTCTGTTGAAAGTTGTTCGGATTAAATTGTGTACGACTGACGACACGTTTCCCGATACCTGTTTATTCTATGGAATTGTTTGTACGGTTTGTCCTCACGTTTACTCATGTAGGTGCGTCCAAATGACCGTTCTATGTTTCACTGTACGATAGCTCATTACGTGTTCTCCCGTGCATATCCAGTGTGGTTTCGCGTCTGTTCACCATTGTTTGCTGGTTCATCAGAATGACCTTTAGGTTATAATTCAACTGACTTCCGTGCGCAGTTCACTGTTCGTTAATGTTTTATGGCTGTCTTAGGTGGTTTCTTTCGGGTTTGTTCATTCAGGATCTGCTGGAAAAACTGGATCCATTAGAACTGGCCGGTGTGTCATCTGAGGTCAACTTTGAGAGTCGGATGTACGAATTGTCCGAGACATACGAGCCCCGCGAAACGGACGCAGGATCCGATGCTGTATGCTCCGCTGTGGTAATGGTGCGTTGATTTCGGCTTTAGGATGTGACTTCATTGCCCTCATCATTATAGCTGCTTCTAAACACCATATGGGTTTCCGCACATTTTCTGTCTATTCAAGTCTATCTTAGTGAATCGCTCCATAGTCGCTTCTTTAATTTGAAGTTACATTTCAGTCGACAACCATCTCGTTTTCTGTTGTCCACGTGATTTATTTGCTTTCGCTGTTGAGTACATTATCCGATTTTGATCCATCCTGGATGTCTGGTTTTCCCAGCACTACCGAACACTGTGATAATGATCGACACGAAAGCCAAATATAGCCAAAACCCGCGATTACTTAAAAACTTTAGTCAAAGATTCTTGACTCCCTCACACCCGCTCAACATGGTTTCATTAAGTGTTGGCATTTAGTGTAGGCACTCAAAAAGTATCCTGGATCAAGTTAGTTCATCCGAACCGTAAACAGAACGGATATGCGAAGACATTGTGCGTTGCACTGATGCTCATTATTAAGTAAATCCGTGGTTAAGCCACAATGAGTTAAAACCAAGAGTTATCGGTTTCGCAACGTTTCGACCCTCTCGGAGAGCCTTTATCGGGCGATGTAAAACAGAAAATTCACACTGTACACGCTTCAAATCAGGTAGTCATCGCCTGGCGCGTGCATGTGTCTAACACGCGGTGTGTGGACAGTCTATCAATAGAATGTATGGGTTCACGGTTCACCTGAGGTTACCACGTGACCAGCCCAGGTGCAAACAAGGCTAGATAGTTATTGTATGCCGTGTGTGTGTGTGTGTGCATGTATGCGAAGGCTAGTGCTGCTTTCGGACGTCTTGAAGAATCAGCCTGAAGATAGCCACCAAGCTGTGTCTACCGCTCAATGGTGCTGTCCATACTGCTGTACGGCAGTGAGACGTGGACATTGTATCAGCGGAACGTGAGCTATCTGAGCCGCCTCCATGTGTAGTGTCTGAGACCCATCTTGGGTATTCGGTGGTCGGACATGATTCCGAGCACTGAGGTACTTCGGCGAGGGGGCATGGACGGGATGGAAGCCATGTTGATGCTGAACCAGCTCCGTTGGCTCGGTCACGTCCGTCGGATGGGCGATGACCGTATCCCGAAGCAGTTACTGTACGGACAAGTGAAGTCAGGTAAGCGAAATCCCGGTGGCCAGAAGCGGAGGTACCAGGATGTTGTGCAGGTAAGTCTTTCACGTTGTAACATTGATTTTAGATGTTGGGAAGATTTGGCGTTGAACCGGACGGCCTGGAGGAATACGGTTCGGGCGGGCGTCCGAGCGTTCAACGAGCAACTATTGCGTGGTCGCGAGCGGAAGCGTGCGGTACGCAAAGGAACCATCGGTGCCATAGGTCGCGGTGACGTGACTATATGGCGTTGCGATGTGTGCGGCCGCGAATGCGCTGGCCGTTTGGGGCTGGTAGGTCACCAATGTACTCATAGTACCCCGTCGGCGAAGAGGCGACGAGTACGTTAGGCTCAGGTTGGTCATATCACTATATCCATTCTACTTCTGTTAATGACCGCATCGGCCAACATCTGGTCATTGACAACTAATCCGCTCCTCTTTTCGGAAACTTGGGTGTCTGTGGTTTTCTATCCATTCCCTTCTTCGGCTTTGTTGGTGTATTGTGTGATGAATGGTCTGCCTGGTTTTACACAGTTCAATCAGAATTTTGTTTTTCATCCCTATCTTTTTGGGATGCACCAACCTGCACCCCTATACTGCAACGCCTCTTGTATTACACTTCACAAATCTTTCTTCCTAGTTTAGAGCTCGCCATTGCAGTCTCTCTCTGCTTAGTTTCCGAGAGAT
Source organism: Paragonimus westermani (assembly GCA_008508345.1). Lineage (NCBI taxonomy): Eukaryota > Metazoa > Platyhelminthes > Trematoda > Plagiorchiida > Troglotrematidae > Paragonimus > Paragonimus westermani. The sequence goes on along the minus strand of QNGE01000695.1, from coordinate 2,170 downwards.
AAGGGTTTCCTCTCCTTATTAGCCAATCAACTGGCTAACCAGCATTGGCCGGTTGAACAGAAGGGCCCCACTGGCACACCTCCCGGTCTTATCCCTTCGGCTTTACACTGGATATGTGGTGTGTGGGTGGAACTGCAATTGATGCAGCGCAAGACAGTTGCGGCGATGGATAAGCGCAGGCGTCCTTTGGCTTCGGTCACTGTGACAGGCTAATCCGATTCGGATGCCGCCAACCGTATGTGATTAATCTGCATGCGTGTAGACTGTTTGGGATGGGGTGGGTGACAGGGATGCCGCGCCCATTTTCCGACGTGGTGCCACTGTTGTCCACCCAGTAAATCGCGCCAAACAGCTGACAATTCCAGGCCATCGGAACGATTCAACGCTTGCGGTGTGCTAGCGATCAGCGAGGCTTCTGCCAGTAGACGTCCTTTGTGGTTACGGAAACCATCTTTTAGCACAGTCGGATGGTCGAGGTCAACTTGATGTTGGTTGAGGATCGCGTGTGTAGCAATGGCTGAATCGTGTTCTAATTTTCAGAATTGCTCAGCGTCGATAGGGGGCTTCTTACTACACCTTACATGTTCTTTAATGCGTATTTCCAGCTGCCTTGAAGTCTGTCCAATGTACGAGGCTTGACAATCTTTACATTTAATTCGGCAAAGCCGGTTTTAACTCGTTGTGGCTTAACCAAGGATTTACTTAATATCCTGGATCAACCACGAAATGATAGGACGTTCGGCCGAACTCGAATTTTCTCTCTTGAAGTAAGCCGTGGTCCCGAAGAACGATGCAGCTTAACCTCAGTTGATCACTCCCATGACGAGTGTAAAACGTCACTTTGTTCCAACCTAAAACATGTGTAACGGGATCAAAAATACATGTGGTTCATATCAGAAGGTAGAAGCATGGTTACTGAAAGTGGTAGTCATGATCATCATCATCATCTAATAATGAGTGTAGTGGATTAAAGGTTTTGAGGCAAACTATATCGAAGCTAACCTTTGGATTGTTCTGCGAATATCTGTTCATTCTGACCGGCTAAACTTGTTTTTCCTGAAAGGGAAACGTTTTTGGGTAAAAAATGAGAGTCCCTTTCAATATTGACACGTGCGTACCGGTAAATGCTGTAGCGAAATTAAACATGTGATCGGTGCACAGCGGGTGTCTTCTGATCGATGGGGTAGGTTTCGGTAATTACTTATTGGTTGATGATCCGACATTTTGCATCTAACAATATTTGAACCACCGGGGGTATGTGTCCCTTGACCAAAACTTCCGGCGCCTTTCCGTTGTTAACTCAAAGGAATTGGTGAATATTGAGCGAAATAGTTGTAATTGAAATCGCTACCGTTAGCAGTGGTCCGGAGATTCCGGTTATTCCTTTGTTGATTAGGCTAAACCGATTACTATTCCGGTTATTGGTTTATCTGGTTTCATTTGAAGGGCTCGTTTCTGCTGGCTCTCTTTCTGGATACATCATAGTTCGCCTCTTGCTGCTAGTGATGTAAGACCTAACCTTACTAGATATTGTCTGTTACAGCTACGCTTATTTACAATCATCGTGCGTTCCTTCTTCAACACATCAAGGACAAATTTGCGTAGCACATGTATAGAGGTGTTTACCAAGACACAATTACGTAGATTGGACAAATTTGCATGGCTTCCCGTCCATGTTGATTTATGTTACACACTGCGTCCTACTGAGCCGTCAGCGCGTCTCATGATTAACACCTGAAAACAGAACTGACTATCTGCTCCTCGTAGGTCCATCCAATGTGTAACTGGTTAATTGCTAGATGATATCGGAATCCGCGGTTATGATATGCGCGTGTTCATCTCGCTGTCTTGGGCAAGAGAGCATGCTTGAAGATTGTCGCTAGAAACGGCCGTGCTCACTATAGCACTAAGACTTCCCTCTCCAGAAACGCATGCAACCATTGAGCAAGGGTGTTCAAAGGAATGTGCGAATAGAACCATAATCGTTCATTCCACATCCTCGTTGGGTAATATCCTTGGCAGACGTGTTTGTGTATCTTCGACGCAGAATCTAAATCTCCGAGCCACATAGGTTCAAAGGTTGATGTAAGACAGTGAAATACTTCCACTTGTCCGCCCCTGTCTCTGTGAACAAATTCCCATTGATTGATGGCCAAGTTACGAGATTTCA
>QNGE01000694.1:220383-235878 GCA_008508345.1 Paragonimus westermani | reverse complement strand
ACATTCTCATGCGCCCCACGACAATTACGACGAACCTAAGTTTGTTTGGTGGCTTGGTGAGCTTATCAGTTTCAGTTGCCACACTTTACCAACACAGTGTGTAAAAGACAAGTGCGTTTTTATCAATTAGGAAATCGAAATATGCATAAGATCAGAAGCAGTGCACTCTAGTGATGTTGAACACTAATTTATCGACAAGAGTTACAAGAGACAATTGAGTTTTCTGCGACTTCATACTAGTCCAAATATGCTATTCTCCACCCACTTTGGTTATTCTAGAACCCCTGTTCTTGTATGCGGGGGACCTGTTCGATTCAAATTTGAAAACGCTTATTTAAACAGACGGATATTGTACATACGGGAAGTAATATAGATCAAACGTTAGCAAATGACTTTCTGGAATGTCCAAAAGCCAGGTCTTCCTGCAGCTGGAGACCATCATTCGTGTTAGTCGACTATCTCCATTGTGACCTACACGGCTACTGGAATAAATGATTAAGGAACAGATCTCGCAGTGATGGAAAAAAGAAGCAGATTTACAAATAGGAAGTCGATCAAACAGAATCTACCAGTTTTTTCACCGGGCTTACCGACATCAATGTTTGTTACATTATTGCTGAACCGGTTCGTTCAACTTAAAGGCCGTGTAACACTTCTGACCTCGTTATTGAACATTGTCCCCTACGTCAGATCGGCTTGTTACAGTCTGCCGGACCAGTTTTACTATAAACTGCTGCCCTCATGAAGCCAAACAGGTTCGTTTTGTGGGATAACGTGAACGTTGGTTTGAACAACACGCACGACTTGAACCACCGTTCTCTCTGAGAATGTCCGAGAACAGTTTCGTCAAACTGAACCGAATGCTTCCGACGTGGGATGATGTCATTCTGCGAACAGCCCAACTAGTGTGGCTTGTGCAAAATTGGTACTTGAAGACATGTGCCTCAATTACGTTCTCAATGAAAATTGCACCACACTAATACTTTCGCATAAATGTATGTCGTTTTTAAGTTGTATGTGTCTGGTTTGGGGCCACGAGCGCCGCGTATAGAGTTCACGTTGCGAAATGAGACACGTTAGAGTTGATTTTTCAGAGCACTGCATTCGTGGACATAGAAACCGTTTTAGTCCGCGTGCACAACATCCCAGACAAGGATGATCGGTTAACTTCTGTAGAAAGGCACAGACTGGTATGATTAGTTCTTAACCAAACTACACACTCTTCACTGATACCCCATGTAGTTATTGCCTCGAAACTATCTGAGTACGGCAATCTGATGATCAGATATATCGGGCGACCGAAGAAATCTGATGTTGAGCTATCTGCTTTGACTATCCGCCAGACCGTGCCAGTGTTTCACTCAACCACATAGACAGTACGCTTAGTCACGCATTGGCTCACAGTTCTATTGGTTCCATGTATACAGGATTGTCACTACAACTGTTAGAACATATGAGAGACAGAGCTGTTTGCTTTGTTAGACATTCTGGTTGTAGGATGTTTGTTTCCTCGTTGCCTCTAACCAGTTCTTCCTCGACCAGTTGGAACGCATCCATATACTCAGATTACTTGGGGGCTATGTTCGTAAGCTTCTGTAGCTTTTGTAGAAAGGCACAGACTGGTATGGTTAGTTCTTAACAAAACTCCACACTCTCCACTGCTGGTAGTTTTGGAAAGGAAGTAAACGAACCCCCCTATGTGCAATCATAACACAAAATTTATCATGGTTGTTTAAAACACACAACAGAAGATAAACTAAAGACTAGTTTACGACCGACTTCCAGAACAATCTTACAAACAAACCAAACATGCTTCAACAAATTCAACTTTCCGTATCGTACCAGGCGTATAGTGATAACACAGCAAATTTCGTTCCTTTAATGGAACAAAGCACAGAAAATGAGTGTGCTATCCGGCCCACTTCCTCCTTCGTATGAGGGGAACTTTAGACCGATCTGCCCACTTTGTGGTGTATACAATACCATACATCATGTCCTTCCTTCAGAACAAACAATCACTTCAAACGTACACAATTAAACTCTGGTGGAAAGATCTGTACATCGGTGGAGAATTTGGTCATGTCGAGTTTATAACCCTCATAGAGTCCATAGACAGGGATTTGGAAATTGTGGGCCCCAGGTGGTTAAAATCCGCCTTTCCCAAAAATATATTTACGACCGAAGAACCAAGCGTGTCAGTGAATAGAATGTGACCGCATTACTGCTAAGAATATGAATAAACTCACACTGAACAACATACACCGGTGTCGTCACCACATGCTGTACCCCCTCACGTGATCAAAGGTTTGTCAGCCAGAAGAGCAGCTTGATTGGTTGTAATCATTTTGTGGTCGTGGTGAAACTGAATTTTTCTGGGGCTGTCAAGATTCAGAAGTCGTTAACGTTGGCTCAGTGTCTGGAGATCAGGGAATCTGTCATGTGATTGAGGGTCCAGACATCTTTCTACTGAATATACGGAAGAAATAGTGAATCTCACACGAAAGAGATAGATGTACGGTAGAATCTTAATTGCTACTTTAGAGCCTGAGGATGAGTCACTGGTTGTTGCAGAATACTAAAATCTAAACTCCTCAAATGGATCTAATCGGGTAGCTCAAAAGGAAGTACCTGCTGATGTCCCCCTGCCTGATCAGAGTCGTCGTCAAATCTGAACCCCGCTGGAAACTATCCTGGCCACGAAATCCATGAACGATAGCACTGATCTGATCTGAAATTCAGGGGACTCTTGAAACCCGTTTACATACGACAAAATAAGGGACTGATCAAATCATCTTATTAAGCACAGCAACAACCCTTTTCATTATGATCAAAGGTCACACTTTCTTAATGAAGCTTACCAAAATGTTTACTGAACGGCTTGCTGAGATGTGCTAAATCTCATGACACAGCTACTCAGTCACCTCACATCCAACCGGCAGACCCTGAATTTCAACTGTCTCACCCATGCACGTACCCCTATACAACGGCTCGAAGCCGCAAAAGCCGACATCACGCGCTTCACAGGTGACCTGACAACCCCTGCACAAGCGACGAGGTCGTTCACATCAATCATGGCTATCGCATTTGCACACCTGTCGCTGATTCCCCCTTGCTCGACCCGCCGTCTGTTGATTGTGCTGGTCATAATGCGGAACGTTTCCTTTAGTGACCCAAAACTAAAACACCCAGTGCATATTCAAATCCGGCTACAGTAGGTTTGTTGTCCTCATAGACCGCGGCCATCACGAACAACGACACCATGGATGTGTCACTATCAAATTCACATCATTTAGCACAGTTATTTTATAACGGTTTCCCAGAACAAGTTTGTCCCTCCGTATGGTCAAATACCCAAGCAACATCTAAAACGATTTTCCACCTATGTTTGCTGAACATTTGCGCCATCTTTTGTCTAATCGATTTTGTCTTCGAAAAGTCATCCAAATAACCGCCTTTGTTAATTCAGTCGTCAAAGATGGTTCACTTAAAAGCCATGTGAACGTGTCATGTTCTGTTCCAAACGAATTTTTCGGTATTCACGGGGTACCTGTTTATCAGCTTCTTTGGAAGACAGTCAGCAATCAGACGAATGTTGGAATTGGTCTAGTTTTCATTTAGTACCGACCGGCACCACGCGTGGTCTGTGAACTTACAGAATTAAAACGTCCACAACTTTCCAAATGCACTTCAAGTTCGTTCTGTCAGGAAGGCTGGTAGATCTTATACTCTCGTCTCCACCGTTGCCCGCTCCAAATGCTATGTGGTTTGTGAATAATATAGAAAACAAAAGAAATTACATCCCACCGAATGACCCACCGCTTCAGAAGAGAATCTGATACGAACTAACGAGGTGTGCCTTAAACACAAGGGTTGCAATTGCCCCTAATCATTTCTACCTACAAGCGTTTACCTGAGTCTATCGGATACCCATTTACATTTTACCTCTACGTCGAACAATTCCATCCTCCAGCTTTATTGATGGTCTTACCGAATCGCTACGTATGCTGCCATTTAGTCATAGTGTTTCTTGAATACCAGCTTCTTTCTTGAGGGTGATGATCATTGTTTTGTAAAAGCGATTCCAACTCACAGTAACCTCATACTCCCCCTATTCTGTCCTGTTGTATTTTTACTTTCTTTCTGGTGACTCCCTACAATTTACCCTTGGAATGTCACGAGTTGGAATTGTTATCACGTTCCCATATTATATTTACACCCATATCTACTATCACTACTTTCGATTACATGACAGAATGAAGATTGATCATTATGGGAAATTTGCTTGAAGGATACAACATCATGTGTGTAAGTGAAAAGAGTGAATGAAATGAGGCTTAAGCATTCATCGTCCATGGCGATCGTTGCTTTCTTGAAACCTCTATCCAAGCCGCACAAATATTGTTCGCTCGGCCGTTCCCAAATTCACTTACAGGACAGACATTGAAACTTTTTCAGTTATGTTACGGTTGTCGATGTTAAACACGGCTGGCGGCATCTGCTTCTCATTAGCTTGTCACAGGGACCGGAGCCAAAGAACTCCTGCGCATAACTGTTGTCGCAGGAGGCTTGTGCTGCACCACACATGGTTTCACTAAAAAACGCCAGGGAAGCGTATGAATGAAGTATTTGCGTCCAGCTGGACACTGGTGGTTAGTCAAATGGTAAGCTATTACGAAAGTGAAACTAATTTCTTGGGACCAAAAGAACAGGGAAACTGAAATTATAAGACCGAAATTGGGGGGAAAATATGACGCAAGAAGTAGTTCGACCTAGCAGTGTAGATTATTGCAATCTACAAAATATAAGAAAAGAGAGCAAACTTCAGGATTGGACGGATAACCGAATGAAATATTCGTCCTACAACGCACTAGTAAAGGAGAGAAAATGGAAAAGTAGAAGGCCAGAGATATCTAGGATTCTGAAAAGAGGAGCGGGTTAGTTGCTAAACGACGGTGGTCGTTTGTCGATAAAAAAGAAAAGAACACGTAACGGACATAACTTAATTACTTGGTCATCGCCTCTTCGATGACATGGAACTGCGAGTACCTTGATGACAGGCTACTTTGAGATGACAATCACATTTGTGGACACATATGTCAAGGTCAGGTAGTTTTGACATCAAGACTTATAGCATCAATGATTTCCTTGCGTACCGCGACCTTCAGTTCACAGACCCAAGTTGTTCACAAAACTTCCGGATGCCCGCCAGTATCATGTTTATTCGGACTGTCCGGCTAAAAAATTGGTCTTTCCAAGATCTAAAACAAACGTTACAAAGTGAGAGACTTGTCCGGCTAAAATCCTGGTATTTTAGCTTTTTACCACTAGCACTTCTCCTACTTGATTTCACCTGCCCCGCACAGCACCTACTTTCGAATACGACCAATGTCTATCTGATGGACGTGATCTAGTTGACGAGGCTGATTGTGCATCAGCACCGCCTTGATCCCGTCCATGTCCGCTTGCCACAGTACCTCAGTGTTCGGAACCATGTCAGCCCACAGAATACCCAAGGTGCGTCTTAGACATTGCACATGAAAGCGACTCACTTTACGTTGACACACTATCCACTTTTCATTACCACACACCGATAGAGACAGCGCCATTGTGCAGTAGACACAGAGCTTAGTGGCCAACCTCAGGCTGTGGTTATTCCAGACACTTCTTTCAAATCGTCATAAAGAACTGCTACCCTTCACCACACGCTCTCGCAACCCACGGATAGATCTGCCGACAGACTGCTACAGACTACTACAGAAGTCTGTGCAACTTCACATGATGTATCAATTAATGCACGTTACTTGTGTAGGCACAGGGCCTTCATTCTTACCTGTGTTGACATCCAGTCTAAACTATGATGCTGCGGAAGCAACATTTGTGGTCAGTCAGCGAAATTCCTCCTCGCCTTGTGCAAACGACGCATTATCATATGCGAATAAAAGCATAAACCTTGCTGATTTACGTAACCCGTTTGAGGTACCGAAACGTTGAGTTCTAGGCAGGCGGCCATCCGTGCGTTATTGAGCATTGACACCATCCTCTTAGTTCTGAACAGCAACTGTCAGCATTTCCATCAAATATAAACTAAATACTGCTAGGGTTAAGGTGTAACCTCGTTTCGCGTTAATGACAATGTAAAACTCAGCAGAGATTGATCATCTCCGCATTCATACCCACATGCGGCAACCTAATTAACCTGACGACCTTGGTTAAACATCCAAACTTAATACACCGTCCATTGTGCCTCACGGTTCACGGAATTAAGGACCTCGATGAAATCCACGAACAGGACATACAGCAACTAGTTACGTCCTCAAGACTTTTAGATCTGAGGAACAGCAAACTCCAAGTCTGTTGTAATGCGACCCCTCCGGAATCCACAGTGCACTTCAGCAACACTGACCTCCCAAACTTCCGCAATGAGTCGGTTCAGTAGGATTCTCGCAAGCATCTTTCCAGCACACCTCCGCAAAATGACTTCACAGTGACTGTCGGCGCATTGCTTTCTATCTTTACATTTAACCAACGGTGCTATCAGGGCACCTTTAGGGGCTGCTTCCTGCTCCCAAATGAAACGAACCAGTTGAAGCAAATCAAAATCCAAAACTGAATTGCCGTGCTTCAGTGTTTTTCTTGATAATCCTGCCGTTTCGCAGTTGTCCAGGAGCTCCCGCACCTCTGCCATGTCTGGAGTGACAGCCAGTGAATCTCTGATATCTTGTTCTGGCAGGTAGTTCAAGGTCTTCCAATCAGTGATAGCTGGACGGCTTAGTAAGCTACTGAACTGCTTGTACACAGTATTCGTTGTCCCTTGGTTAGGTATACGAAATGGGGGAGTGCAGGCCATTCGCCGCTTAAATGTAAGGGACGAATGAGGCAAAAACTGCTTTCAGCGAATCGTAGAATTTCTCGTGTTGTCGGCATTCAGCGTAAGTACATATGACCTTACCTTCCTTCCCCACAAGCCGCCCTTGATCCCAAAGAGCCGTTTGATGAACTGACAGCTAACACTGCAGAACGCGACTTTTCTGAATTCACTATCCTGGTCCACAGTAGACGTTAAGCGATACTTTAGTAGCAGGGTGAAGATAGCTGCATCATCGTCGTCCAACTAGTCCGATCGATCCTGGCGTTCTGTACCGATCGTCTCACTGGCTGCCGCCGTGATCTGCTCCTTGGGAGTAATGGGTACAGAAGCGTCTATCAGACGAGCTGCCACTACACGCCGAAAAGCGATCCCCATCTGGCAGACCACCAATCGGTTGACATTCAACCTTTGTCACTGTCCGGATGATCTACAATAAACAGGCTGACGTACACGGATTAACATTTTGGTCCTGATTAGCCAATGATCTGCGCTACATCCAGCCCGCGCGCATCACTCGCGCAATGTGTGTTTCACGAATGTCGGGGTGCAGCACAACCAAGTCACTAAGCCTCTGATGGTGACCGCTTCATGGGTGAATTCGTTCTCTGATGTCCATCGCATCCAGCTGGAATCGGGTGTTTGTGATAGACAGCTGATGAGCAGCACACAAGTGAAGTAGACGGCCACGGTTCTCCTTGAACGCATGAACGTTGGAGGATCTGAGGACTACGGGTGATGCTGTTGACGTTACAAGTCTACCAACCGTGTGGAATCAGAACACGAGGAGTGACGGCATTCACCGGATTTCATCCACTGAATATGTGACCAATACGAATGACATGTTAACCATAAATGCGACCAGTCTGACACTCAATCAATTTGAAAACAGATCTATTTATTCAGCTTATTCAGACTGCCAGCATCTGTTAAGACAAACAAGCAGGCGATTGAGTAAAATAACATCGGCTACCCGCATCAGTAGGAACGTGATCGCAACTTCTCCCTTCCCAACAAAAGCGAGTTAATGAGATGCCGTACAAATGATTTTTGAGGTTAAGACCTGAACGTTTGAATGGTTGATGAAATCGATTAAATCTGCGAAGGTCGTGAGTGTCTGAGTAGGCTGAGAGTGTCTGGTATGTCGGCGTTAACGAGAGAGCGCCCATCAATATTTTAACGGCTAGTTGATTTCTAGACTCATGGTAATCATCAGCTCGTTGTCTCAAGTGATTGACATGGCGTGTCCAGATGAAGTCTCCGATTCTAACTCGATGGACAACATTACTCTGTATGGCTGATAATTAGGCCGGGTAGCCACACTTTCGCAGTGTGACACATTCTGCACATAGATTGCACCTCCAGGTCAGAACTGTCTGGAGTGTGCTCCATGATATTTGTTGAACTGCACTTCCACTTGCTTATTTCACTCCGCCGAAGGCAGTTTTGACCATATGGCATCATATGGAATTCGTAACTCTCGCCGTAGAAGTGCTTTAGTCGGTGACTACTCTTTCGATTTCCCTGAGTTAGCTGTTGAACGGTAGGCCCTCAGGAAAACATCAAGCATTTTCTCTAGTTTCCCATCTCTTTCTAATTTCTGTAAAGCTCTCGCAAACGTCCACGAACCTCTCTACTTAGATCTTAGACTGTGGGTATTAAACGGCCTTGAATATGTGAATTAATGTCGATGATGACACAATATGCTGAGAACGTCACTAAACTGAGCAGGGATCCATTGTCCGTCACCAAATCTTCCGGAACACCAAACTGATAGAATATTTATCGAAGATGAAGAATGGATGTTAACGTTGTGGCCATTAGCATGGGGGAAGACTTCTCGTCGATCTGAGTGAGCATCGACAGTCTGTTTGGTGAACCTGTGGAATCGAGATGAACTCAGGACCATGATTTGTCACCTATAGGCCATGGGTATACTTAAGATGTAACGGACATTTTTGCACAATTTTTGTGAATTTGAAACAAGATTTTTGATATGACTATCGATTCCTGTCGAATAAACGTAATTAGGAACAACCGACTTCATGCGACTAATAGCAGGATGGCTTGAGTGTAACTGCCTTATTGCGCGCTGCTTTAAAACTGTCAGTATTACTATACCATCTGCTAACATCCAACATCCGTTAATCATGGTGGCGAATTCCTTACGGTAAAAAAATCTGTTTCATCCTTTCAACATCTGAACCAGATGACCAACCGTTCCAGAGACACTGTATGACTTGCCTTAACCAAACAACCCTCTCTATTGCCTCTGATGCCATTTTAACGGTAACTGGCGGACTATGAAATGAGTTTGAAAAAAATCCTCTAAACGTCATCATCTGGTGATAGTAATGAAACGACCGAATCCCTCTTAGGCTTCGTGATTGTCTCTTTTATTCCGAGATCGGGTAAGGCATTTGCATCTCCAGAACTCGATGTTTTCTTGAACTGGATTTCAAAATGGCGGTGTGAACCGGACTATCCTTTTATGCACCACAAATTGATAAAAGATTCTTATGGTCTCTTGGTAACGTAAACTTTCGTCCGTGCAATATTGTACGGAATTTTTCAACTGCAAATATGTACACAAGCCCTACTTTCTCCATTTGGTTGTGACTTTCCTCTTTCGAATTTAGTGTACGCGAAACATGTGGGACTACTTTAGTGAGCTGTTGGGAAGTTTGTGTAGAACAACTGCTCCAATGGCATACTGTGATGATTATTTCTAACTCTGCTGAATCCAACGCTCATACGTACGTGATCGGCTATCCTTGAATCCGTTCGAAAGATGACAAATTTGTTATAAAGAGCAGTGCTCACAACTTGCAGCGAAGGAGTTGTGCGCGCACACCAACAGGTAATTGTTTTGCTGGCGATGCTGTATGATGAATGAAAAACGGCCGCGGTGGGAACGCCTGCCGGTTCATTTAAAAAGTTGACGCTGCGAAGTTGGCTATACACTAAACATCCGGAACGTACGAGTGTCGTCCGTACCAGGAGAACAAACTACAAGAGCTTCGGATGACGGATGTGGAGAAGCGCGGGTATTTATCGCAAAGTGATATATATTCAACAGTTTTTACTGACAACGTAATATTCCATTTGAATTGCCTTGTGCAGAAACCACATTTCTGGTGCGTCGAAGCAATCAAAACAGTCGAAAGTTTACGGTATGAACGAAGCTTGCTAGAACGCACATCATCAGATCTTTCTTTCTGACAAAATTACGTAATATGGGGTGGCACTGATAGACTGATCTTCGGTTGAAAGGTTTGGCAGTCTCTGAGTCCCAGCGGTTACACGGAGTTCAGCTACATGGATAATTTTGTTTAGTTGAGTTTTTCAATCGCATGCTGTTTGATACATGACGTAATCACCCTTAAGAGACAGCTCTCGGTAGACCCTCTTTCTTTTCACAGTGACCACTTATTCGGTTGGCATATTTTGTCTGATGTGAAGCTTCTGGAAGTAACCGTTTGATTGTAAGACAGAGATGGTCAGGTCTAGTTCTTCCGCAAAAATGCCATATGTATGAATTCTCGTTCCTGATGTGAACAGCATGCTCGCTAGTGTTCGTTTATTTTGAACCGGTATAACTAGGCTGGGGTTTAAACATTGATGTTACAGGTGAAACTAGAGAATTCTTGTCGAAACGTTGTATAAGAATATCTTACCGGCGCTCGAACAACTGGGTGTACTTGAGTACGTCCGGTTTCAAGAGAATGGCGTGGCACCACACTCTGTATTATGTGTAAGAGAATATCTAGATGTAACATTTGGGTGACCATGAATCGGTGGCAGTAGATTTAAGAAATGACCTTCAGAGTTACCAAATATTATTCCACGGAAATTCTCCTATTTTTCAGGAAGGGGAGACACCTCGAAAGCAGGGTCTACAGAGAAAGTCCACAAATACTTGAGGAACTCAAAATGGCTATAATCTTGAAATGTAAGACCATCTCTGAGACTACATTGCAACGTGTGTGCTATCATCATGCTTACGAAGAATACCTTATGCTGTCAAAAACGCAGGCAACATTTTGAGCATCTTTTGTGGATTTATACTTTGTGTAACAACGCTTTCTTATATTTTTTGTGAGACGATAATATCGACCTGCCATCAGAACGGCATAGCACAGTTCCGAGTGAAGTGCGGAATCTGAGCCACTGTACTGCTGATAGCTGTCTCATTAAGGTTAATTTTTGGTTCATGTTTCACTGACTTACTCTAGGATAGATATTTCAGTTCACAATGCATTTACTCATTATTCACGGACCCACGTTAAACAGACGTAATATATAAAGTGTCACTGGGAATGAAGGCCGAATGTTTTTTGCGCGGAACTTAAGATTAGTCGTATACTGTTTTAAGAGGCACCAACAAATGGACAGCAAAAAGAGGTAAGCAGCTGTAGCTTGTTGTATCCGGTAATCTCTATATGCTGCGTATGGTTCATCTGTACTGTAGAAAAGATGCCTCACTGTCAGTAGTTATTCCCCGCTAAAATGTCAAACTCTCCTCTTAGCTGCTGTCCATCAGTATGATCTGCTTGCAGCTTGATAAGTAATCCAATCCAATACGCGCATGCAATTTTTCAGGACACTGCAGGCTTCCAGAACGTAAAGTGCTTCACTGTGGACATTGTTGAACGAACATTCCACTGCGGCCTTGATAGCACTATAAGTCGCCTTCAACTGTGCACCTATATATGGACAAAAAGTCTAACAAGACATGTTGACACAAAGTGTTTTCATTTGTTTATTTGTACTCATTGACGCATGTTGGTTACCGGTGCAGCACTACTTTTCAAGTACCGAAGCGTCTACGGACAGGTTTGTCAACAATTGTTATCGTTTGTGGCTAAACACTAGGATGGTGAAGTCGAACGAATTGTCTCACGGTGTGTTGAGGTCACCGACTAACCGGATTCGGTTGGAAGGCCTGTCTTCTTTCCCGGTAAACGTTTTGGTTCAGAATCCGGGTACGCATTTCTTTTTTACTGTTTGCCCCCGATTTAACAACAAGCTAATATTTTGGTCATTGCCATATCACTGTTGGCTATCCGAACTCATGTTGGCCAGTGCGATTTCACTGGGTGTTAGTTATCACTTAGCGAAGCCCGGCAACCAAGTGTGAACGACTACAGTGGAATGGTACAGGTGTCTTCAAACCTGATTTTAGCGCAACTTACAAATGATCGGTTTAAATTTCTTAAAATTTATCGTGAATTCAAACGACAATTTAAGTGAATGCAAATTACACGGTCCAAAAGTTGTGCGACTAAGTACTCGCAGATGGCTTGCTGTGTAGTTTGCTATGTGAACAAATGCGTATGTGGTTAGTTCGTTTGTTCGTTTTACAATAAAATCATTCTTTCAAAACGTTATTCGTACTGTTGTTACTGTTGAAGTAATGACTATTTGGCGAATAGGCCTACCAATTTTTGACTAACGCGCATCTCATCTTGACAGCAGAAGCTGGTTTTGACCAGTCACAGTGAGAGTCTGGTTGTATTTTTAATGAATTTAATTGCTGCTGTCATCACCTAACAAAATCGCCTCTCTGCGATCAGTTGCGAGTGACCTTCAATTTGTACTAACCAAAATCCTCTACTACAAACCAGTATTCAATTCTCTCATACGCAGACGGAAGCCACGGTTGAACAGGAAACACACGTTCCTTTCCGAATAGGTTAACACTGATATGTCACGCTTTTTTTTGTTAGCTCAGGTTTCATTCCACATTTTGAAAACAGCGTTCAAAAACCCAATAACCGTCGTTATACCCGAAAATTGCAGACGAATTTACTGTTTATTTCAATTGTTAGTTGTTCATATTCTCGCATGAGTTGAATTGTGATGTTTTGCTCCTCAGCTAGACGTATACAAACCATGAGCTGCCACTATTTTAAAGAATGTTTATCACAACATATGCAAAATTATGTAGTTTGTTAGAGGTTTGGTTGGCTGGTGTTCATGAAACAGTGTGTTTGTATATAAGTGTTTTTGTTTGCATGGACGTGTGCTTTATTAAGGCAGCAGATTGGAACGAGTGAAAAACAAGTGATTGATCTATGTATAATTCAAATGTGCACCGGTGTAACTGGATTAATCTAGGGAACGACCTTGCGCCGGTGTACTAATTTACAAAGAAGTATATATTCAAACACAGTTTGGAGAGTTGTGGACAATTTCACAATTCGGACTTCACCTGTATTTCAGTAGTTGTTATCATGACTTGTTCCTCTGAGTAGTGTTGTTAGAAGAGAAGTGCAAAGATTGACAACAAATGTGCGGTTAGTAGACTGAGCGAAGATGTAAGTGAAGATGTAGTTCTGACCTTCACCACAAGTGTAACCTGTCCGGCCGGGTTACATCGGGTCATCTAGACGGTATCCTAAAATTAAGGACCATTCTATAAAATGCCATCCGATTGCTACTCAGTAGTGACAAAAAGCATCAAACAGTAGTGACCAAAACAGGTGATTCATATCTTCACGAATGATTAAGATCGACTAATTACAGTTGAATAGGATGATGTTGTTACGTGAATCCCGCTGGTTCCCGCGAAAAGACAGCCCATGCATAGTGATCACAAATGGATGTGCAAACACCATGAGAAAACGAAACATGGAACACTAAAATGGACGCACAAATAAGAAACTGAGATGGAAGGAAGACAGAGAAACTATTGAGGCTACACGATCGAAAATGATAGATGATAAGACTGACGAAAACCAAAGCAGCCACGGAGTCGAAATTACCTCTTTGTCCGAATTCTGTTTGTGCTGAGACAACTTGGATGAAAAAGAAAATCAAATTTTATCTCCCCCCTTCGAACCTCAGATTTCATTCTCGCCAGTTTGACAGTATGATTCATGTGTTAATGATTTGATATAAAATTACTTACCAATGGCCGGTGATACAGTAACGGGGTTCCCGTGTGGTTTTGTTCTCGAGGACATCGAAATGCCCAAATTCTTGTGCGATCGTTTATAGGATACCATTTGTACTTTTACTTCAAGCAAACGGAATATGGATGACACATTTATAATCCACAAATTAGTAAGCAATACATTAATTATCTTTCATAAGCCTCACACTTAGTGTCCACCTAGAAAAGTTTCCTCCGAGATAACCACTAAAGGGAAGGTTGACATTTTAGGTGTAGTAGAACGACCAAAGGACATCGTGGCTGAAAAAGTAACAAGAGTCGGAAAGCGAATTAGATCAACCAGTGTACATATTTCTATCGTTTGGTTCTTTTCACTCACACAATACCTAGTACAGAAAACGAGAATAAGTTAGCTCGAGGCAGAAGTGAGACTGCCAAAGCAAGCATCACAGAAGAACATTGGTCCAGAAAAGAACGGTAGAGTTCGACAAGGCGAACAACCGCTCCGTGTTTAGCTGCAAAGATTCGGTCTGAAATAATTCACGTGATCAGCACTGAACAACTGCATCAGTCGGCATCAACTGTTCTGTCCTAATTAATCTACAGCCATAAAGTCGAATACCGAAAACGTTATCAAAGTGTACGCTTTAAGTCCACTGTAGGTACACTGTGCCGCAGTGCAATTTTTGAGTGCCTGATATAGAATACGTATGCGACTTGTACATGATAGACGTTTCCGTTTACTTTAAAACACCAACCCCCACCCCAAGAATGTCTCTTAGTACAGATTTTCACTCTAATTCACTAATGAAGAAAACCTACCTTTTTCGTGATCGTGGAAGAAACGGAAGTTTTCCCGTATACATCATCTACACCTTATTTACAACCGGCCGAATTCTGACAAGCCCGTTGTACAGTTCCCAGTAAAAGGCACTATCACTCTTTTAACAAGAAAAGCTCCGTCATGCCTTACCCACTTTATCAGGTCACAACTTGCTCCTATTAGAGTATATAAACGATCACTTTGCTTGTTGTGTCATCCATATACAATGGTGTACTGACTATCATTCCTGATATATTCTCTGACAGTGAGCCTCAGTAAGCCATTTGAAACCCGACACACTTTCTTATCTTCACTTAGTGATATGACTATATGATCACCCCTGACAATTTCAAAGAAGTTATTTCTGACAACGAACAGACAGCAGACTGGATTTCCTTAGATAACCTTTACAGAACACAGGTAACAGTGAGAGCGGCTATCAAAGAAAATTGCCAAACTTCAACAGTCCGATCTTGAATTTTCATTTATCTGTGTTCCTACATTTTAACTGTTCACAAATATCTTCGTATTTACTGACCCTACCATCTTGTGTGATATTTCTACAAGTCATTTCTACAAGGTCATATCTGACCTCAATCTTCACCGGCCCATTTGTCTCTGTATACAATTATCAATCCAACACGGACTTCGCATCATATTCATGCTGAACACCGCCCTTTATGGTTAGCACAATATGAACATAATTGTGTGTCTGCGTGGTTAAACGCATCTTCATAATATAACCTCTTTAAAAAAGCTTTTAGTCAGTCCGCACATTTTTGTCTTATCTGAGTCAGCTCAGATTGTCGTTATCCCCTCCCAACGGAAAGACAAACTTGTTTACGTGGGACTGCAGATTCATGAGTAGATTCGTTGTCTAACACCTCAACAATAATAAAATCGGTCACC
>QNGE01000694.1:146927-220024 GCA_008508345.1 Paragonimus westermani | reverse complement strand
GTAGATGTGACGCATCGTTCGCAGACTTCGTACAACTCACGTGGCCAATGTTACGTAACTAAGTCTCATGACTGAAACCAGACAAAAAACTGTTGACTGACATCTTTCGCTTTAGTGATATGTTATCTACCACCCCCATCTAACCCATATAAATGTGTTGTATTTAGCCTGATGATGAAACACCGAAAACGAACTTGTTTGCTACGCATTTCTTCTCATGACCTCAACAATCGTCTGTCTGGAGCAGCCGCGAGAACGTTCCTTAACAGGTTTTGGTTTTCTGTTGGCCATCGTCGTGGATAAGTGCTCAAAATTTAAATAGCCCTTTTCCTTTGTTGTGAGCGCGCCAAAATAATTGTCATATTCGATGTGGTTGTCAAGTAAGAACGTGGGTCAAAATTTAAATTCCGGCCCCCAAGGTACATTGGCGTTGTGACCAAATGTTACTCCAGTACGAGTGTAATGATTCTATACAAAAGAGATCATCAAGAAGTCTGGTCGAATGCGGAGGCTGTGATCAAAATTGACTGATATTCCATTTATGATGGCTAAATCACCCACTACGTTTCAGTGATATATATACCGTTAAGCAGGGAATTTTCTGACAACAGCTTGATGGAATCGTAAGTTCGTCAATCGAAATTAACAAGATGGTTGGTATCCCCTCTCCGAAAGATCGGGAAATTCAACCATATTCTACAAGGGGTTGCAGCTGAACGCTTCCCCCTGTTACCTTACCCAATGTATATCACGTTGAGGGTGATTAAATGCAAAAATTAATAGTCGAAAACGATACTACGCCTGCCACGTTCAGATCTAGGCGACTATCCATTTTAGCCCTAACCAGATGTTATTCTATTCCTGGTTTTGTGCGGGCATCTTCCTACACTCGAGGTAGCCAAGACTGAATAAGATTGCTGCAACCACAAAATAACAGGCTTTCATTTGCTCACTTTTAATTTTCTTTCACGAAATGGATTTTCCTGGGCACATAATCCAATTAGTAACCACGGGGGTTGCATTATTTATTGTGATGTCAACTTCAGTATTGCTTTGTCGGATCACATCTCAAACTGTGGAGTCGCAGAGCGCACCCCAGATGAGTGGACAGAAATTGCCACACGAAACATGTAAACCAGCCGTATTTTGGCATAAGTATGCCCCAGGACGGTTGCAGTCTTACGTAGAACGACGTCAACGATGGGACTTAGGGAAAACTACGGTTTGTGCGCATCAAGGAAAGGGAATCTTGGTGAATATCGTCTTTAGTATGAACTTTGCGACCGGATCGTCTTCCAAAAACGCACAGACAAACAGCGACCACCGAATTCAAAAGATTTGATCGAATTTTTTACGACACAGAACAAACAGCCACACACGTTAAGTGTCACGGCCACCATCAACAGTAAACTTATGACTAGGGCGCAGAAATCGACGGTCCAAAGTTGAACAACTGTTACGAAATGAATGTGCAAAGTTACCACAGTAGTCCCCTTGCGAATCAAACAGAACAGGAAAACTTCTCTAGTGAAACGCCAAATAAATGTAAGCGAAATTCACAGTGTCTTCGAGGGCTGTAAGACACTTTATACCTCTGAGTATTTTCGGTTAAGTTACGAACTTGAGAGGGAATTGTGTACATAATGGCAGAATTCAAACTTGAGCATCAAAAACATGTGGGAAGAATTTACCAAGAAATTTGACAACCACATGATAAGCAACTCGCCATAACTTTTGCCGAATGTCTGTACCGTGTAAATGACATTAGCACTGTCTAGTTATTCCGCTGTTGGGTTTCATGTAGATACTTGCAGTACATTTCTCCTGGTTCGAATTCAACAATGATGGTTACTATGTACCAGGGACCCCCGAGGACATGAAAGGCGTTCGACATGCGCGCGCCCAATTCTTTGGGTCTGCAGAGGTCTACTTATTCACTTGACATGTTCACATGCAAATAATCTAATCAGATGCACTCTTTGGTGAAGAGTTCATCGACCGCTGATCCATAATAATTGTGACGTTGTACCAAAAACTGACGGGGTGGAAACATCTAACCGATATGTGGTCGTGTGTACCCGTCAAAGTGTATTCCCAGTTGCTTGCTAAGGATTTCTTCCTTGGTATTCTAAGTTTCCGACATTGTGCGCTTGAGTTCAGGCCAAATTACCGACTGGGCAACGATCTTTACACAATTCTTTAACAAATGTACTAATCGGAAGGCAGGAATTCCATACGCAGAATTTGCCTGCGGTGGCGGTTATCTACTGGTCGATCTTGATCGAGGTGTATAAGAAGAGTGTGAGGGACAGGAAGCCCGGAGTAGGTTAATTCATGCGGAAGGCGGGTCGACGATGGGGTAGTCAAGTAGACAAGCGATTGAACGTTGGCCATCATGTTGTGAGAGGTAGTCAATAATATTACCAATTAAACCAGGCTGATAGACGATAACCGAAGATCATGGTTTAGACAACTTTTAATCACCCGATTCACGTGAATTCCAAGCGGTCGATGTTGTGGGTAACAAGCTAACTTATTTTCTAGCCCGGGGAAACCGCGGGGACGTGTCATTCGAACGTATGGACGGAGTAAATACAGGTGGGTAACGTTTAAGATGACTGGTGTAAACTGAAATTTTGGTTACAGTTAGTTTCCTCTCCGCATCATCAGTTATGAGAGGAAGCGTCGCAGTGTTTGTTGTAAAACAATCTTAAACAAAGTGGAAAGTGACAAAATTATTTAAGGAAAAGTTGTAGACCCCACTATCATTCTGATAGGTATGAAGATGCGAGCGAAGGCCGAGTTCAACAAGAACGTGTCCACTGCGCTATTTAGTCGTTGTTTGAACTGTGCTGGATTGTGAAAGTACGCACGAACTTTACAGTTTCGAAGTAACTGCTTCACGTACTACATAGTTTTCCAACATCATATCCAGCCACCATTTCGATATTCCAGAAGATTTAATCCAAAAGGGCATGACAACCTTGATGATGAGGTATTTCAGCCGAATTGATGGTGTGTGTGGAACAGAGTGCAACGCACTTCCAAACATTTTTAAATGAGGTGTGTTTTAAGGCAGCACTGTATATTACACTTTTGAACACTTTCAACATTATTAGTAAGTAGTTTGAGAGATATTATAGAGTGAAAGTGAGTTAACTGTGAAGGATCTGAGCCTCGACGAGAATCGAACCAAAGACGAGTACAGTATGCTTATACGCGACAGCCAAGAAGCCACACCAGAAGCCAGCCGAAGTACAGTCGTTTTGTACCTGGATGTCTTCCAGAGTTTTTGATATTATTACTTTGACTGCACGTTACTTTATTCATAACACTTGAAGTTTTTCGGTTCTTTCATGATAAAGTAAACTTGTCAGTTTGAAATATTCAATGCTATTGTGACAGATAGTCTGTGAGTCCCCATACCGTCTGTCAGCCTGTGCGTACAGGACCAGAAAGTTACAATATCTGAATAGTTGAAAGCGCACTTATCACTTGATATATGTAGCCAAGCGTGTGGGTTATTCGTTCAACCCATTTCCACAACTGGGTTATTTCTTGAAAATCTCCTCAGTCACTTTATTTTTATTTGTGAGATAACAGGCCGAACTCGACCACTTCGTAGCCTCAGAAATGGAGGTTTCCGTGACTTCAGATATAGATTATACCGATGGAAGTTGACATATATGACAGCCCCAAAAGATGTTATCGTTAGCACAGCCATTGCTCCCCTGCATACGCAGGCGCATGAATCATCGTGAGCGAATTTGCGTGTTTTATTCAAGGTGGATTAACAAAGATCTCTCGGTGACTGGGAGTAACATAAAATGAACGTAGGTTTTCCACGAACCATTTTCAAACCAACCCACCCACAATCAACTCCGTCATGTTTACCAGTTTCCAGGAAAACAAAAAGGTGCCACACATAAAGTTCCGCACTATGAGAAGTTTCGGCATGAAGCAAATTAGAGGTAGTTTTATGAGTGGCATGAATTTTCGTTTAAAAATTGAAATTAGCTGCTTTTACAGCTTGCTGTATATAACGCAGAATCATGGTTTACCGTACCCCGAAGCAGCAGTTTTCATCATCCCTGTCAACTGAACAATATTAACATTATTAACCTCCCTAGTTTGACGTCCTCTTTAATTAAGCAGGCTTCCGATGTTCTACCCTTACTCGTTCAATTAGTGGAACATCACCCGCCAAAGTGTATTTAAAAAACAATTTTCTTCATTGTCGGGAATGTTCAGTCACTGCCAATGACGGAATGTGTGTCAGAAACGAAACTGGATAACGTGAACTTACAGAGAAAGCAAAAACTCAGGCGGATATCTTCAACAAAAATAATATTACATTTGCTCGTATTGTGCTCAGTGATTCCAGAAAACAACATAACCCGCCGAATATCTTATCTTGGAAATAATGTTTTGGGTATCTAAACCAGTGGGCTGTCAATACTCATTCGTTGCAAAACGATTTTTAGTAGTTAAGCATTTCAGGATACCCATGAACTCTGCCACTTACGGAAGTTCTATTCCGTCGCTATGACTAATGTAATCTTACTCGATAGTATAGTTGAACTTCTGATAATAAACAACGGTCATCGCCTCTAGAATGATTCTTACTAGTCACTGTGAGCATTGCCATTCTAAAGAAATGAATCTCCACATCTTAGTGAACGATTTTTCGCAGTATTTCAAACGGACTTTGCTGTCAAATCTTCCGTTGTTTTCAATCGAGATGAACACCTCAAGATTTGTCTCTTCTTAAAGATCATCGGAAAATGCAGTTTTTGCCAGTAGGTTGCTGGCCAGCTAGTGAGCCTGAGGTTTGAGACAACGAGTCAGAGCACGTTGTTCTGCTCTGCCTGGAAGGCCTCATGTTAAGTTCAACATATGTATTCTCACTGGGTCACACCGACTCAGAGGTTCATACCTGTAAGAGTTTGTACAAACGATAGACATGATGAGATTTACAACGAATCGGACGATCAGATCGATTGTCACTTGATATGGCATGGAACTGATAAAAATTGTGACAGTCAATCGATTATATAAGTTGGTCGAATTTCAGATCTGTAAATTTTAGTGCTGAGACTCGAAGATGCTAGGATTTAATTGTGGCTGACCGCTTACGAAATAGTCAGTTTCAGTCTTGCAAGTACACGGAAAATTAGAGGTTGTTTAGTGTCTTCATTTAATTTGAAGTAGGATTGGTTCTATCACAAGGTGAGTTTCAGCTCTAATCACAGGGCGATGAAGAGAAATGAATTATTTTAAAAAATCCTTCTAGTAACTCAAGTAAAAAAGAATAGCCCTGTATTGTCTTAACGCTTCGCACAAAGGGTAACATCATATCACGGTCAGCTGGTAAACAGACTTTAATTTTGAAGTTTTAGTTTGGCTGAATAGCACTTTTCGAATTATGGTGATGAAAAGATTGTAAACATGCAAACTTATCTGTGGGCTGTAGTTTGTGGGATTTTGGTGGTCACCATCTCTCATTGCATAAACGGACAGAAAACTGGTGTCGGTGTATCTGGAGATGAAACCTGAGGTGTAGTATGAATAGCCCTCTGTCGGTAGAGGTGAAAAAGCACAGCCAATAGGTTTGTGCATTGTACTTTCATTCGGAATATGTTACAGTTACCTGAGAAACTGGGGTCCAACAGTTCATCATTTGTTGACCGGAAATTATAGCTGGAGTAATCAAGACACCGTAACCAACTTTCAGCGTATTACAACCGTTGCATGCAAACGGCAACCCCAAGCCGCATCGACCAGTTGTGTGCACAGTATGTCACGAGGCCTTTTGTACTGTTTGAACCAGTGTACATTATAGTCTGGACTGACAGTCTACTTTGATCCATGTACTACAAGCATGACACGAATAAATCATATCGATGGAAAGCCTGATCCGTTGTCTGGGAAAAGAAGATATTAGGCCGAGAAAACACTCGACTGACCAACCTATAATGCGACTTCATCTCAACATTTCGTGTGCTTCCTTTGGACACTCCAAATGCGTGGAAAGATCCGGTGTCAAAAGGGTACAAATTTGAGAACTTCTGTATTCAGGGTAGATCATAACAGTATTCGGGTTAAACAAAAAATAATCGGTTGAATTAAAATGTCTGGTTTATCAAAACGTGTCAGAGAGCTTAGCATATCAAAGACATGTCAGCAGTCCGATTGTGGTGACATATTTCGATCTAGATATCGTGCAGATTGATGACAAAAAAGAGATTAATTCCCCTGCGCAAAAAGCTGTTTTAGGTTATTCACATTCGGCTTTTCTGTTTACGTAAGATATGTGAACCATTTGTGAAAGAAAGATTGTCACAAACTGTTGAAATTCACGTAAACAGATCATAGCCTACTGAGGGAGGGTGGAGCCAGTTAGTGAATACGTAAGACTGATATGTCTGCCAAGTAACTTCACCCTCCCTGCAGTCTCTCTGTGTGTGTGTGTGTGTTAACGACCAAGTGTGGTGAGGATAAGCGGTCACACTGTCCCCACCACACTACTGCTTGTCAGCAGGCAGAAACATAAATTGGACATTTAAGTGACCACAGGAAAAATACGATAAGAAACACTATATGACGGGTTAATGTGAAATGTTTTCGAAACATACAGGAACTGGGCATTGGCGACCATTGCAACTGCGAACTTCTGAGATCAGTGCTGTATGCGAATGGGTGTCTGTAGTCGTGTTGAAGCGTGTAAACTATGTACTGGTTTTCTGAATGAACAACCCCTGCATTATCCGCGTTCTTAGTTCATAACTTCAAGTGACGTTTTGTGTTTCTTACGTATATGCAATATGGACATATGCCTGTGTATTTTGTACATATTTGAGGTTAACATTAAAGGCGGAAGTGAATAACTGAGAAGCAGCTTTTTCTTCTCATTGTGGAGAAAAGTGTTCATCGGTCAGTCAGTCAGGGATGATCTGGTCGATGAATTGCGTCATGCATTTTCGTGTGTGTCAGTAATCTGTTCGGTCGGTTTGAGACCAGATTAAACAAATGGTATGAATAAAGCTTTTTCACTAACGTGTTACAGGGTCAGTTACCATGACTATTATATCTTCCGCATTGCAGAATGTTTTTATACGGACCGTTTTCAGTGAGCCATTAACACGCAATAGACCAACTGCAGGGCTTTCTCATTGTTTGTCTGTTGTCCGCTTTGGATAAATTGAGCAAAAGTAGTATTGCTGACCGAGTGTGGTTCATCGTGGCCAAACAAATAGGCTGGTACTCCCGAAATCATTTCCAGTGGTAGCGTGTGGTACACCACACACCACATCTCAAATGTCACAGTACCAATCGAAGTAATGGAGTCTGAAATGAAGGCCTGTCTTTATTGAATTCCTGAGGCTGCATTGAAGTGGTTGCAGTGCTCAGTAATGACTTAAGTCCTGTTGATTGATAATCAATCACTTCGTGGCATCTTCACCGACGAATAGGACTCCTGTAAACATTTGTTTATTTTAATGTTATCATTTCAGGTTTTGTTTACATTCTGATCGTGGTCCAAACGATGAAACTCTGAGAAACCGCCTTTACACACTTTTTTCCAATAAATGTAAGCCGGGCGACTAAGCTATCGTTTGCACAAATTTTGTGTACTTTTCGTTTTTTCAAACACACTAGTTTCCCTTTCCGTTCTGAAGGCACAATGCAGTAAAAGTTTTCTTCTGCATAAACTGTCTAGTTGAGTTTCTCCTTTACGTCTCTACAGCTGAACGTCTGAGGAAGAGACATCACTTCTGACCTCTTTCTTGAGTATGAAATCAACCTCATCGAATGCATTCAGTAGTGCGCATAGGTCGGGTGATGATGGTCTCAGCCGAAGGTCGGTGGTAATGAGTAGATTAACACAATTGTTTATTGGGAATTGATTCTTCCAAGCCCATCTCTGAATATATTGATCAGATAAATTTTATTTGAAATCTCATTCTATGGTCAAAAAGTGGGATTTGGAATAAACCGAATGTGAGTGTTTGCTTAATAAAATAAACATCTCACTAAGGGGTGTTTTGTTTTGGCTTCTCCAAACCTTTATTGATTTAGAACTAATAGTTAGTATACTTGACATCTACCGACTTCTACAGATTTTTATCGGCTTTGGTGTATCTAGTGCATTACTTTTCTATGGGATGGGCTGACATAAGTAATATGCGGTTGAGGGTCAAGAACTGGTCTTGAGATCTTCACTGATCAGCTGATCCCACTGCCTTGAATAAATGACACAGGTAACTCGCAAAGGAATTAGAAATTTTGTTCACAACAAAATCCGTGTCGTTATGCGTGAATATTGTGCACAGCTGACGCTACGTTTTCAGTAATAGTCATTCAGTCCATAAGCTTACGCATTCTTAGTTGGCCAAAAATTGTTTTTGACAAAACTAGCTATCCGGAACGATCAAAATTCTCATTATTGACATACAGAGATAATAAACGCTAGTAGATCTCGAATGAGTAGGTTTATTGACTGTTTGAGTGTCTGTTTGTCTGACGGGTTATGTTTGCACATAGGTGTATGCCTAATTAGTTGAAGTCGACCTACAAACCTCGATCGGTCTTCCCCTTAGTCTACCAGCAAAAAGAAAGTGTATGCTTGTACGGGTCGCCGGCTTTTAATCTTGTAACATATGTGGGTACGTGCGATACGAGGTCGATATCACATGAACTAATCGATGATTTCAGGGGAAGTAATTGCACTGGGAAAAGTCAGATGATGTTTAAACACGGTTTGTGAGTGTTGATTACCGAGAGTTAAAAGGAAGAATTTTTCGCGTAGTCAGTGGGTCAAAGAATTGTCACCGTTTGACGAATAATACCGAACACGTAATGATGCAGTGGAGTAGAGTCCTCAGGTGAACGATTAGTTCCTGGTTTGGTTGTGCAACTCAGCTGATAATACAGATGCCACGTAGAATCACGCAGCTTCTACTGCTGACTCGAATAGAACGGAAATCCAAGTTTCTGCAAATAGACCTCCCCCATAATTGGCTAGTTACAAGTTAAAAAATAAGGTGGTACCTTTTTAGCCGGTGGCACATTCCTTTAAACGAATTTGTTTACCTGGGAACAATTTTGATTTACGTGAGGGAATGGTGTCTAATTGCCAAGCTTCGGTGATAACAAGCAAATGACAAGATCAACCGCTAAATGCTTTTTGCTTGAAGACAAAATAGTTGAAGGTCAATAAACTTCATCAACTGGAAGTCAATTCACTTACTTAAATAATTTTTTTACTCAGCAGACTTTTGCGTTTATTTCAGATGAAAACGATCGTAGTGGGGAAACTCTTGGGTCTACGCTTACCCTTGAATAATGATCCATACTGTTTAATCTGTTGCATCGGCTGTCTAAGTACATTCTCATTTCTACCACACACCAGATTAGCACGCTTTAAAATGCGGGGACGACACCTAGCTGAGCACCCTTGTGGAAGGTAAAGCAATTCACATCGCAAGTCCGCTTATCGCCGACTCTTGAGCTGATAAACCTAGTCTACTCACTAATTAAAGTAGCATATGCAACTTAAGCAACTTTATTCCCGGATAACGTGTGTACGGGGGGTTTCCGGCACTCGGTCCATACAGATCATACATGTACCTTAACTAGCATAATAATTACCAAGTTAAGTACGCCTTTGCTAACCGGCCTGGACTCGACATAAAAAAGACGACATTAATTATGGCCAATCATTTCTCAGGAGCAATTGTTCAAGTGTCCATTAACTGAATATCGGTAGTTCTTCGTTGGATCTAATTTCATACGAACCATTCATATCTGTGGTCTTTTTGCTAGGCTGGACATCATATCCCAACTACTCTGCACAACCGGCAACAGATGAACAGGAAAGTGTATTTACTCTTGTGGTATCTCTACTCTGTAAGACGATTTTAGAGTATATACAGTACCCAATCTGTCATTTGGAACAGTGTGGGTAAATAATCCTATGGTGAATCTTCATTAATAATACCATTGACTTTGTGGTTCACTGTGGCCGTCGGGTTGATTAGAGTTCTCCCATATACTAAGTCAACAATATCAGCCAACTGTGGGCACGCTTAGATTATCGTTGGATCGGTTGTCCTAAAAGCGATTGTCGGGAATTCCACGTATCCCGTTAGGTATATGCCGAAACCTAACCCTAATTGTACGTGGTATGAGAGAAACAGGCAGATCCGTGATTCGTTCACAGGTAACCGCTCGACTGCTACGCGTGCAAACGACTTTTGCATATATTGTGTCCGTCGATAACGTACAATAAACAAAGCCTCATTCTATGTGAACTGAATCGTGCTGGTGGCACGTACTAAAACGATAAACGAATTGGACAGAGCGATGCGTTGACTTGTCAAGTGAATACTTTGGGCGATCGATGGCATTGTGTGTCCGATCCATTGTGTTAGTACTGCGAACAAAAGATTTGGTAAGTGTTCACTAGTGCGCTGATGTTAAGATTATCCGTTTCGCATCCGTAAACGTCACTGGTAGCCAACATGAGTGCGCATAAACCTACTGCTTTTGTAAAGTCGGTTTTCAGGGTTAGGTATAACATACACAGCTGAACGACTAGACACGCGCGTCTTTGTGTAGGTTGTATTCCACAACGTATGACAGATGATGGGTGCTGTTCTCTGGGTGGCATTCTGACAACGAACATTCAACAGTTATTGTTATGCTGCAAATGCTTACTGACGGCTGTGAGTAGTCACTCATCAACAAGCTTTGTTTCAGCACAGCTCTTCAAGTTATCAACGAAAATGTATTTGGTTACGACCGGCTGAAAACTTGAAATCTACAGACGTCTTTCAATTCGAGATGATTTCCGATAGACTAAGTTCCCAAAAGTTCAGTATG
The DNA here is from genome assembly GCA_008508345.1 of Paragonimus westermani. NCBI lineage: Eukaryota > Metazoa > Platyhelminthes > Trematoda > Plagiorchiida > Troglotrematidae > Paragonimus > Paragonimus westermani. The sequence goes on along the minus strand of QNGE01000694.1, from coordinate 209,140 downwards.
GTCGCTTCAATTTGAAATAGAGTAAGATTGGCAAACTTTGATTTCGTCGTGTAGCATGACTTAAGGAACAGAAGACAAGCTATTGCCTTAGTTAAAATTGAGACGTACCGATTAAGAAGGAGGCTGCCATCACTAGTGCCCTACCTCCGCTCTCTGATTGGCACCAGGTACATGTCTGCTAATATGTGGTCCACGAGGCCACATTGCCAGTCTGTTCATATGCACTGTCGTCAAATTCAGTGCGACTGTTCTAGATACCAAATAGATTAGTTACTTGAGAAATGTTCCACCTGCTGGCTCCAGTAATCACCACCGAATTAATGGCCGGCCATTTAGGCCTTGTTGGTTTTCATCGACACCACACTCGTCAGGGATAATGCCAGGTTGTTGTATCACAGCAGATTGACAGTTCAGGCGCGTATCCAGTTGACCACAATACCACAAATATCGAGGTCACAATAAAGTGTGCGAAATAATCTCGACTGTTACACTTCCTGTTCTAATAAGATGGAATTAATTCACACACCTTCGTACAATCCCAGCGATCGCGACTCTGTGGTCTGGTGCACAAACTTCTGAACTGCTATTCTGCGATAGTTTAACAGTTTGCGTCAGGAGGACAGCTACTGTGTGTTCTGGAGACGATCGGGTAAAGTGACCTTTACTCACATGCAAATGTGGCTGATAGTTTACATCTGATAATTGGGTCGTGCCTTATGTGAGGTCAGTGGTGCAGTGGTCAACGAGGTTCTCTTGAAGGCGTGATCTGAGTTCTAGTCCCAGCAGTATGCACTACTGATGAGGTTCAACAGGAGCAAACCTCGAGTCTACAGTGGTTCTGTTAGAAAGAGACAGACTAGAAGGTCTATGAGAATGCGAAGACTGCGATCAAATGTAAGCGGTGCTCAATTCAAATCTGATATTTAATCGTAGATCGTGGACTCAGTTTTTGAGCGGGACGTGGTGCTGGTAGAGCCCAAAAAATTCGAGACAATTATCTCCGGCTATTTGTGTGTTCAAAAAAACAACTTCGGGTGAGTCGACATGGGAAAATTCCGCACAGTGGATGTTCACCAGAAAGAAACACAAAAGACTGCCTTTCTTATCCCCATTGTACACGGTTATGTCGAATCAAAGCAAGAAAACTGGAGTATAGTGTCTCGTTACGAAGTGGACCGACCGCAAGACCTATCCGAATGCACGTTGAGTCCAAAACACGACAGCAAGGCAATGCTTACTAATAATACTAACATTATTAATGATAACGGTAATAAGTAACTGGTCGGATACGCCTCATATGGAATTGCCTGATGAGAAAATTTGACGAACTGCCATAATTAGTACTTTTACTGAAAGATATTCTGACCTGCAACTGACTGACATGTTTGTTGTGTGTATACATTCAGACCATTTTTGACTTCGCCGCAAGGGGCGCTTGTGCCGTATAGGTTGAGAGAATGACACGAAGATAGATCTCGCTTCAGTGCAAACAGAAACTACAGGCACACAAACGGAGCCCCAACTATCTCAAAAGGTGCCGAAACCAGCTAACCGATATCAACTTGAAATGTACTATTCTCCAAGAAAGAGAGAAAGATTCTAAACCAGCATCGTCAACCTAATCGCGTTTCCCAAAGGCATATTGCTTGACAGTGACTGACCTTCAAATCCAGCTGTCTTGCATTTTGGTAGTTTCATTTCACTCACTGATACAGATTTTTCAAGAAATTCGAGGTACTCTCAGCCGTTCGATGATGTAGTTGGTCATCCCTCTTAACAAGACAAGCGACAATGTAGCCTCGGGTGGACAGGTATAAAACGCGATTTGCAGGATTTAAACAAAAACTTTCAGGACTATTGGAAATGTTCATTGTGTAGTTTAAAACGAATGCAATGAAGTACCCAGGAGATAGATCCAAAATGACTTTCTTCCTATTGTTTTTGTCAGATTGTTCTTCTGAAATCTGAACATGAGTTTTTATTGCATATTCATTGGTTTGATTCCATTCCTGTTCACTTATTGCCTACCACCACTTCTCTACAGTAACTAACCTTCAGTTCTACACTTGCGATTAATAAGTGTAGATGAGGGGCCAAAGTATCTCAACACCATTTAGCTTTGCTCACAGTAAGTGCTCGAGTGGAACCTGGTGCTTTGATCTTCTCAGAGTTTACCCAAAAAAGGTTTTACAAACAAGGTCTCATGAATTTCATTGTAATTTGTTGTACTCTAAAGTGTATCGACCCTTGAAGTTCAGTCGTGAAAATCCGACCCAACCCTATTCCCGCAGGTGTTCATTTCTGTATATTCCAAATGTCCTATTTCTGACTGTTAGGCTTTGGCCTAGATGTTTTTGTTTTATCGCGTCAGTTTTAGAGCGTACTGTGCACGTGAAACCGGCAACCGCGCACGGACTGAATTTCACTTGTGTAGCATAGTATGCTGAAGTGTTGTTGGTGCCGCTTTGGTTCTCGTTTGTGTAAGTCGTGTACATGGCTTACTAGACCTTTGTCTCACGCTTGTTTGTGTTGTTTCCTTTTACAAGACTGTTGTTGGAACCTCTACTTGCGAAGAACACTGCTCCTCGGTGCCTCCACTTTGCCCCAATTTTGATCACTAAGTGTTGCGGGCATTCAGACGAGAAACAGACGGTTTGCATGTTGCACTAGTTATAGGAATAGCCAATTGTCGGTCACTGTACTCTGATCGAATGGTGCGTGCATCACCCTTATCGGAACTCGACTCGTCCCCCACTGTTTTTGGACTTGTTGACTGATCGGAAGAACTCTGTTAGGTACTAATGCCATACCATGTAACAGTAGTTCATCTTTAGCCCGCTCGACATCAAACTCTAATTAATTTTCCAGAAACCATCCGTCGCCCGAGACTACTAAGGTTGTCTACTCATTCACTTTGGTAATCTATTCACTAATATCGTACGTTTTGATCCGACATTGTTTTGAATATTCTGGATCGTTAGTTTATCACTACGCGTTGCCCAGCCTTTCCGTGGAAGATGGTGGAACGTCCATATTGGCAACAGAAAAACGATGACATGTAGTCGCTCTGGTAAACGGATGGCAGATTTTCAACTGCTGCCTCAACGCGAGAACTAAGAAGATTTATTTGCCAAGAGTCCGGATTGGAATTAACTGCTAAGAAACCATCCGCACTTTAGATTTTGCCAATGTGAAGTTACGCAGCCACGGAGAAGCTTGGAAGAACCGTACAAATCCCGTTGTTAAGTTTTATTTAGATGATGTCCATCTGCTTCGTAGGGCGGTCGTGAACAAAAGCACTTTGGTTTCCGTCTGTTTTTCACATTGCTGAATATTGGTTTGTCTAAAATAAATACCGAAGACGTATAGACCAGTTAGTTTCTCCCGAGTGTGTTGCTTGTTTCCACAACAAAGAGAACAGTTGCCTCACTAACTGTGTGCTTAGGATTTATGCATGTGGAAAAACATAGTGGTCATACTGGATAATATCAGCTTAATGTTTGTAGAAATATGAGATTTTATTACAGTCCATCCCAGTTTGACATGTGCAAAGCATGACAAAACAATACTAACTGAATCCGTTCTTGAGATGTGATCTGCAACACATGGTGGGGACTTTGAGTTACAAATACCCGAGGGTACATTTACAGATCATTGATTACGTGTTGCATCGATCTGTGTATCCAACAGCAAGTCAGAAGTATCATTGCCTCTCAGCAAACACCGTAATTTAATCATGGGACTGGTGAATGTCTTGCGGTTCTAACGTATCACAAAAGTGAAACATGTTTTGGTGTACAAACCTGACAGGAAAGTATCACGTTCAGCAAAAGGTAAATACAACTTGTTTATGTCGCAGATCCTGATAACCACTCACGAGTGACTAATCCATGCAAATTATTTTGGTAGTCAAATATACGCCGCAGCTGTCGTGTCAGTCAAAAATTCGGCTTCACAGTTAAAACTGTTTGCACAGCAAAGCAAGATGACTTCCCGGCGAGAAGCTTGGCTACCCGCTGTTCTGGCCATGGACATAATAGGCGGAATTATTCGGGATTTTCAAACGGTTCACGCTACCTGAAAGAAGGGGAGTGTATTCGTACAAAAATGTTGTAACTACCCTGGTAAAATCCTACTTAACGCGTCCCGATCTTCTAAAAATTTAATCCAAAGACCATTTATTAGACTGGAGTCCAATCGCGAAAAATATGTTACTTACTCAAGGATGATTAAGTGCGCAGGCTAGAGCACAGCTAGATGAATTCGATAAAACGTTGAAAATGCGTAACCAATGCGGCGCTGAAACTAAGTTCAAAATAGTTTTGGCTTTGTTCGATCATACTGAACGATAGTTACATTTTTGTCTACCGACGTTTCACAATATCATCCGTAATACGGATTGAATTGCCTCTTCACTGTCTATGGGTGCAACAGTTTTGTGATTAAACAATTGTCCCTGAACACAGCACGACCCATCATTCTTGTTGTTGGTGTAGTCCATGGCTCTATTCTCCCTCCGTTTTTATGACCCCTGCATACTGACAGATTCTGGATTGAAAATTCAAGTTTGCTGTGTAAATATTTCACCTGGCTGTCATCGTGTCGTCATCCTGACGAGAAATCCCACGAAGAAATTTAGTCATTTTAGTAACGTTTCATTTATACGTTAGCCACCACTAAAGCAGTTTTATTCACGCAAAATGTTTGTGCGAGTCACGCAGTCAGCGTGATCAATGCTCACATCACCAACCCGCATTATCACCCAAACGCTTAGCCAAATCTCCTCGACGAATGAGTGTGTAGAGCTTCAAACCACTCACCGTTGACAAAAGAAGACACGCCGTTGGATTTTTTAGACTACAAATGTCTGGGATTTCGTAACGCCTCATCTGACGCCAGTGCTTACTGTTAAACTTCTCCTTGTTCGAATGCTGTGTTAAATTTGATGAGTCTACTTGACTGTACTAGACAGATGATGAATTAGCATGAACAATTCTTATATATGGGTTCCAGTCAAACTACGAAGCTGGAAGAGCACTTGCCACGTTTGGGCAGGTCATTTTTGTCATTGGTTCGAATCCAAGAGAAGCCGTGCATTTTCGTAATTCTAAATGACCAAATCTTCCAAACTACTCGTTGTTGGTGCAACTTGGTTTAAAACGTAGACAGGCAATTTATCTCATTCACGATTCGAATTTGAAGGTTGTTGAAACTTTTAGAATTTCAATTATTTTTGAATTCATTGGGGCGCCTTGTTTTTATTAAACTTGGTTTGTACGATGGCTGCATTTTACTTGGTCATAGTTAACTATCTCCATCGAACTAACCTGGTCGTTAGTCAGTACCGTCTTTTTACCTAATTAGTGGAAAGCATGTCCCAACACTTTTTCCAAACGTGGTAGTATAAATGTGGTAATTACTGATCTTGAAACAATGCTAACTTACGTTACTGACCCTGATGGTCACAAGGTTGGCAATGTAAATAGTATTAAAAGTACAATATTTGACATTCACGGTACCGAATTCAATCAGAAAATCTTTGGGATATTACAGTTCATGTAATTATTCGCAAGATAATTACAGGTTCAGATTTGAACAGCATAGTGCAATATTTGACAGAAAGTTGGAGTGTGCAAAAATTCTAGAGGAAAGAAACTGGGGTTAATCAAACGGTAAAGTTAGTTGTGTAATTAAAAGGCGGAAAGAGAATACCATTCATCAAGTTATTGTATTCCCGAGACTGATCTATCAGAGGAGTTCACGTAAACAGCACAGATATTTATCATAACTAACGAGGATTTTGGAATCAAGCACTTTATTGACCAAATCTAAAATGGAGGTTTATGAAAGCATTCTGAGAATTTAGTTCTAAATTCTTTTTTGGGGTCTATATCCATTGTCCACAAGAGAATCAGAACGGAACTAACAATGAGCCAAAAACCTAAAGTTGAGCATTTTTAGCAAATTTTTAGCAAAGTACAAGCTTCAATGTAAGCAAAGCTAGCACAATCGGTATGAGTCCTCCGGGGATTTTTATTAACAGTCGTACGAAAACTTCAGTTTCTATTTCAGTAAAACAGCACATTTTAAAAGCAGTTGTGTTTAGTAACTCTCCAACAGATAAGTACAGTTACATAGGCCATCAAAATGCGTCCATGAGAGATAATAAATAAGGCGAAAGAACTCGTCAGTTGCAGCTAGCGAAATTAAAAATTTCGAACAACTGAGACACAGCTCACGCAGACTGATCTCAGTTCTGCACACATATTGTTACCAACCTTGGTCAAGGCAATGACAGCGTGAATGATATTGACGACGCAACTGTCAGCGTGGACGTCACGCAGAGAAAAATGTAAGCACAAAACTACTCGCAAACTTAGAGAGGAAGACAAAGTGAGGCCTCTCGTTCACCAGCCTCTACCACAAAACAGCGGGGGGATAGTAGCAGGCTAGAATAAACCGCTAGCCTTCTTCCAGTCATTGATCTGGAGCGCCGGAAGACAGTGGTTCATCATGCTTTTATTTGTTGCCTTGCGTGGCATTGGTGGCTCTTTCGGTGTGATCAACACACTGCTCAGTTAAACTAACTAGTTCACAAAGATGTGCATGCCATCAAACCCCATCTAGTTCCGGTCTAGTTGATGCTTCTCGCTGATTTGACGTGCACAAACTGTCAGAGCATGGACAAACGAGAAACACACGAGAAGTAATATTTCACAATCATTAGGCAAGAAGAGAACATGATAAGAAAACCTAGAGTTGACATATCTGGACTGCAGTATGTGTAACCAAAGCATGTGCACTGTGTCACACTGTTAATACGCGATTAGCAGTGTTGTGAGTCACGAAATTGTGGGAGACTAAGGTAATCTTTTAAACGAACCGGAAAAGCTTAATTATTTCAACCCAACCACAAATTAAATCATTCGTTTGCACAGAAAATAGTTCCCAGTGCGGAATTTCTGTCAGCTCTAACTAACCAGCATAAAATTCTATTTATCGATTAGTTGATCTTTCTAATGTTCCTCTACTTCCATTTTCTCAGCGGACAATTTGGCGTGACTAACTGCAGTTACACGCAACGTCAGAACTCGCACAATATGTGCATTCCGGCACCATTTCAAAATGCAATCTAACCATTTAGTATGTTTATGGAGTTAAGCACTTATGATATCCATGGTTTCCAATGGATTTTGTTTGTCTGCTCCATTTTTGCCGATGTACGGCAACCTAGCGAGGAAAGTCTTAAATAAAATTTCGTAGTATTCCTAACCTTACGACCAGTGATTAATTATCATATGCCAGATCAAATTATGCGTCAAAATCATTACAGATTTGGAGCAATCACATTTTAATTTTCAATAATCTGTCTGATTTCGGCATGGCTGTTTTCATGAAACAACAGACTATATATTTCATCATAAAGATCTCGATTTATGTATTCTACACCGAAATCGGATAATATTTTATTTCGGTTTTACTGTAACGGTATTATCAAAACTGTTATCGGTGGCCGCACGAGTGTGTCATCACACAAGAAAATTGACAAGAAATCCGGACATGTAGGGAAACAGAATGACAGGAACAAAAAGTCCATTAATCTTCCTATTCAGCAGAAGCTGTTGGCATGTAAGTACATTGTAATTACAAAATAGTGCGACATTTTTACTCAAACATTATGGGGCATGATAAACAGAACTATGGAGAAATACGGCAATAACAGTCACACAATGAGGCGTGATAAATTTCTTGTGGGCGTACGGATTATTTTGATTCAATTACGCGTCTGATTATAAAGAGGGTTGGGTCTTTTAAATTAGTGTAGTAAGCCGCATGCGTACGACAAAATATCCGCAACACAGAAGGGACAGATGTAATCACGCTCTGAGAACTCAGGATGGTATATGTAACAACAGCAGTCAAGTTATAAGTATGTAACAGTTGTATGGGAATGACTTGTCAGTCGCTATCACAAAGACCAAAAATGATATTCAGTGCTGTCTTTCAAATAGGTTAGGAAAACGGAATCCTCCTCGGAAATCATTGAGTTGCCTCACCTTCATTCATAGAAAATCTGCAGAATGGTTTACAGTCTAGCACACCATGTGGACAACACCTTCAAGCACTCGAGGACTGATCATATTTTCACTTGGAGCTGTCAGAAACTGGACAAGGTGTGGAGGTCTCATGCAAGACAGCGCACCTTGTTTTGCATCATAGATGGTGAGACTAATTGCTTATTTAGCATAGTCCTGATCCACATGTTTTTCATCGAGCCAGTCAATGTCTAGCAGAAACAGAATCTAAAATTCTGAAACCACCTGACAGTCCAGGTCTAGCTGACCAGACATCGAATGCTGGTTGCGGCTGAATCGATCGCTATTCGGTTACGCAATCCGATAGTGTGTTCACACAAAAATTCCCGAAAGTCCTGCATTTATGGTGGCCCGTGGTCAAAAGTTCGGACTACATGCTCATCCAAACTCCAGCGATGTAATGGTGGGTAAAACTAAATCACTCACAAATAACAAGGTTGATTCACCGTCTGCGTGGCTAGCTTATAGACGCTTGGATTTTTGTTGAGCTTTGTCTGACCGAATGACATTTTACCATATCTCTTTGTGTTGCTGACGTACTCTTTCACCTTCGTTGAGTGTAAAAAAAATTTTATTGATCCGATAAAGAGTGATCGTGAAAAGTTGTTCGTCACGGTTGCCTTTCATGCTTTCATGGGAATTTTTACGAAATGTAATATGTAGTTACCTCATGCCGTTAACAGAATTTGCCACCGGTTTTTGTAGTTCTACCCTGTTGTAGTCAAGGCTGAAATTTGAGTTTGACTCTACGTTCAGTGTTCTGGAATGCACCGTCATCCATCAAACCTTTTTTCTGCAATGACATACCAGATGAGTTAACCCAAGCCATCATTTTAATGCAGAAGATATGGTCGATTAGACGCATTGTTCAAACAATAATTTCTTGATTGCCGTAGCGGATCCTCTATTCTTGACGTTACACACCAAGCACTTTAGTGATTTTTGTTCTAGAAACGCAGTTTAAAAAAAATACATTTTCTTTGCTTGGGCTGTTCGTTTGATCTCAGACTAGGCACAATATTTCTGTCGTTTTAAAGTTTCTTGTGATGACCAAACAGTGAGGACTTACTTTGTAAAACCAGGACAGCTGTTTACTATTAAGGTCGACAAGGATCACCTTTTGTTGAGTAAGACTGCGATCTTGAACTAGCATACCACGCAGCAACGAGAAATTCATCATTACTGGACTCCTGGCAGCCCAGAGCTGCTTTGGAAACTCATACGATTCAAAGACAATTGGAACAAAATACACAGTTTAACTACTTTCGTGTGGGCCCCACATGGCATACCAGACGGGTTACTGACACATTTTCGCCTAAATTGATATGTTCTCAACAGTAGTACTTCTCGTGAAGATCTTGTTTTTTGCGGTGGCACGGTCAGTCGTACACCAACATGATCAAGTGTGCATTTTGGTTCCATCAACAAATGCTGAATTTAGCATCTTATTATTCGCTAAAAACTGTTCACTAATTTCCAAGATGTTTTCACAATCACCTGAGGGTATGTTTACCTCCAATATTACAGATAGATTTGTTCGGGAAAAGCAGAACCACGGACTAATGAGTGGCTTAAGTCAGTAAAATTAGCATATATGTTTGTGCAAAAAATTGACATTTTGTTCTGTGCAGCACAGCTACATATTTTTTGTTCAGCTTATTGCGACTTTTTTACGAAGTCATCTGTTATCGGAAAACAGAGAAAACAGATAATTCATTTTATCAAGTTGTGACAGCAAGATCTATGGACTGTCACCGGTGCAAGCAAAATAGCTAGAGAACAAACATTAGTAGATGTCAGCATCTCATATTTGTTAGTATGCACCAAATTAGCACTTACACAAAAGCTTTTACCCTATCGCCTACACAACCTTGGGGATATTGGAACAAACATCATACAATGTGAAGTGAGTGACAATGACTGTAGCTTAATCCCACGGCAGTCTAAGGACCACATATAATTGTACTTGAACATACACCTCAGGTTTGAATCGATTCACAGCGACCGCCCCAGTAAATTTTAAGAACTGAAGCCTGTTGTTGGGCATTACGATGGTGAAGACGTGGGTCAGCTGCACGTTGTTACCAGTTGGCTGAATGTGTTATCGGATCGGCGAAGCCTGAGACTTACGACTCCATGTAACTAAATTGTCGGACTGTAATCTGTCCCTGAACCAACGTGCACACGTGTCTCTTCACTCTTTACATCAATGAGCTATCGGTTCTTCTTAGGTAATTCTCTCCGCAATTGCGTAAGAGTTGCTACACGATGTGATATGACGCAAATAGGTTGATTTCTTCTGGTTGCAGGCACAGGTAACATGTGATTGATTAAGGACTCGCAATTTGGCGGTTTTATAAGTCCTTCTGAACAAAGAGAAACCGTTGGGTTGTCCTTAACTTTGCATTTTTCCTTTTGTTAAGTAGCCAGTGTGCCACATTCGTTAATCTGGAAGAGGCCCATTTTTGAAGAACCTGTGCTTCGACTGAATCTGATTAAGTAACAGAAATGGCACACGAAAAAGCCGAGAGCTCATAAAATTCACGCTTGGATTTACTCACGTATCTGCTTCACAGTGCTATGTGGAATCCCCCAAATGATCCGAAGGCTTCGCTTCCCCGGCAGGGACTTCATCCTAGAATTCACCAGTATTACAGTTGAGCACTAAACAACCACATCGAAAAGGCAAGTGGAAATTATCGCTTGAACGTTTAATGCATAAGATGTTTCATATCATAGTTCACGGCACGTTTGCAAAACACACGTTTCACCTAGCCTACATTCAAGCGTACCGGGGCACAAAGCATGATAAAATGTTGTTCTTGTCGTTGGAGAACGTAGTTAACGAATGGAAATACTTCCGTTTCTGTAGAGTTCATTAACTCGCCATAACTTCGTAGTGAAGAGCCGTATAAAGCCGATTCAGTAAACATTAAACTCAGCGGGTTACGCGTAAGCTGCTAAAGCACTTCACATTTGATCAGGGTAAACAAAAGGTTTGACAGTAGCACTTGAAACGGGTGCGAACTTAGCAACAGGCAACAATAATATGGGTAAGTAATTAAAGCGAACGTTAGGTTTTTAATGTTGGAAGTCGAACTACTATGGTGTAGTGAACCCAAAATGATGATAGCCTTCAGTGGTAAGATATTCGTCGGGATTATTAATTCTGCTCTGAGCAGGACCTGCTTATTGGACAACCTTTGGGGTCATACTTGGATTAACTAATGAGCAAGAAACAACTATGATATTTTCACTCGAAACAGAAACAGTTGAATGCCAATAAGATCCAGAACTAGGGAACAGCTTTATCTAGATGAATGAACAATGGGATTTCAACTTTTCATAGACGATCAGACAACATGATCACTGCTAACAAGCGAGAGTGGTTTGATAGTTCAGTTGTGCCTAATGTGAGGTCAATGGCACAGTGGTCAACACGGTTACCTCATGATTGGAATGGCCGGAGTTCAAATCCCGTTCGTGGCAACGATATGCACTACTGACGAGCTCTAATGAGAGCGAAACTCGAGTCTAGGGCTTGTTTTCGAAAGAGGCTGGCTGGAAAGTCTATCTAGATGCGAACGCTGCGATCAAATGTGAGTGATATTCAACTTGAAAACAAACCACTTCCCCGACTACTTATCAGTTTTCATAGAGAGACGATTATGTCGCTCGAATAAATTTGCAGGCTACACTTGTTATCACCCTTATTAATGTCTATCTCGTTTTCCATACCCACTTTTTTCGCATCGCGTATCCGCCATGTTAGTTTATCGGCAGGTACACACCCTTTACCAGCATTTCATGATACCCACTTTTACTCACGAGGAAAACCGTTAGGCTGAGTTCTTAGACAATAGCCCGTGAGAAGTGTTGACCCGACTCAGTGATTTATTCACACACACCCGCTCTGACTTAAGTATTCACGATTCATGCACGTTACGGTGAGCTCTCTACTAAGTGATTTTAAAAGCGGGCTGTTTTTCTCCCAGAACACAGATGTGGATATGGGTAATTTTCTTGCATACGTCGAACTATACAAGCCCACTTGAAATGATATGACTTGTGCCAAGCAGTCGTGCGCTTCTAGCAGATGACTATTGAACAGCCGAGCTATACGAGGTGCACGAGCACCAGGCTTTCGCTATGCTAATTTGTCAGTTCAAACGGAGCCTTATACAAACGGATAAATAAATACATTTTGATAGACCGCTTCTACTTCTTCAAGTGCAAGTCTTATACTATCGATCGAGGTTTTTCAGATTCACCAGGAATGTAAACCTTTGACTAGCAATTATTTGACTATACATTGCCCCCAGAATCTGAGCTAGTCGCAAGTTTTATGACTGGATATGCACTTTGAAAGAAGAATGTGAACTTTAATATACAAGTTCACCGCCAGCACAAGTGAAAGAACGGATAAATCAAACCTGTTCTATTCAGAGGAATGTTTATTGATAAAAAAATACTGCAGTGTCATGAAATTATCGGTAAACCCGAGGTAGGAACTTTGTCCGGTTTATTGGGACACCGAGACTAGGGAACTAGTATGTATTACAGGTCACACTATTACAAGTATATATTGTTTATGACTGAGAACCTTAACTCTTGGATATCAGTGGTAGTGGTATGTGGTTTGGGGTTATATATATAAACTGGAGACCAATCAGAAGTGATCGCAGATGTCGAAACGCCACTGACATCTCAGTCAGTCCTTTTCGAAAAGAAGCATCACGCTCGAATTTCTCTCCGGTTAGAACTTGTCGGTTGTGCACATCCTCGCCAATACCGGAATCAGAATTCCGGCCACACCTTCATGAAGCAACCGTGATGATCACTGCGCTGTTGACGTCGCAGTAAATACAACCGAATCATCATATGCGAACGCCCAGCCATATTCGCTTGGGAATTAAATACCACACACATTTGGCTGTAGCTCGTACATCCACCCCAATACACCAACTGGTTGATCTAAAACAAAGGCATTATAGGTTCTGCCTTTGCTCTTGTCTAAGCTCATCAACAGTTCCAGCGAACAAGATTACAATCAGTGGCCCTCATTCTTGTAAATCAAGCGTGTTGACAGTTCGTAAACAATTTGGCTAAAGTAAAGAACGTCAACCTGAATCTTAAAGTCGAAAACTTAAGAAACCCTGAAAAACTTGCGTTGTGCTGTCTCTGTTAAATAGTTTTGAAGCGGATATTTTCTTATGCTGTGAAAAACTTCTAGCTTTCAATTAGGAGAAAGCGCATTCGACTGCCTGGTTTCTTTTGGTTCAAACTGCCAAAGGACCAACTGTTGACGTATTTTGTTTAACTCTTCTGTCGCTCACATTGTCCTGCAGTTCACTCGCGGTTACAGAGGTCTATATAGGCAGAAGATACCGAAGACTATCTCATGGAACAGCAGAAAACGTTTCGAAATTTGCGAACTAAGTACTAACACACAACTCTCAAACCGGTGAGTGCGGTGCCCGAAATCTTGAATCATCGACTGCCAATTACCTGTCAGCAAATCACCAAGATGATCTGCCTAAATCAGTAGAAGTATTGTTAAGCTATTGGAAACCGAAGCTACCGGCACTTAGCTAAGCTCTGCTGATCAGAATTCACCAGCCTGCGCTGTATGCTCAAAAGTGATTGACAAAACTCTCGAGGTAGCTGTGATGTTGATCTGATACTCAGTGTGAATATGTGCCTGTCCATTTTGTACATGTCTCTGTTTTTATGTCGTTTATAATCTGCATTTTTACATTTGTAACTGATTTGTAACTGAATGATGACATATCGTAACACACTTTCTTTCTGCCTCGGAAAAAAAGCATTCGCTTATAGAGCAGATTAGGTTATTTACAAAACGAAAACTTGTTGTCGGGGTAACTAACCCGAAAACTTGGGATGAATAGGCTTGTTAAGCCAAGTAAGTTGGAGCTGGAAACAACCTTTCAACAACATGGTGTAATGAAGTTACTGAGACTAGAGTCGCGAAATTCTGATCGGTATCCGTCAATTACGGACCTAAGTGCACAATGGTGAACTTTTCGGTAAAATTCCGACCGCCTCCAGTTATGGCGACAACTGGATAATTCGCCGTTATCGACTGAATGTACATAACTAGGACGAAATGAAACATTCAAGTCAACAAGATTTGTTGACTGCTTTGGTATTTATCTGGGTGACTCAATTATTGATAAGGCCTGCGTTGCGCCCATAAACGATTTCGGATGGGTGGGTGATCTCACAAGGACAGGAGAATTAGGTGTCAAAACAGACGCTTCGTCTTTTAACCGTATGCACGATGCTCGAGTAACGTCAGGAAAGACATAGTTATATATATATATATATACATAGTTGTTGGCAACGTTTGTGAGCATTCCAGGAACAGGTTCAGTGAGCTTACCACCGCAGTATGGTAGTGCACTGCTTTTTCACCCACTACAGTATTCCGACCCAAACCTGACGACGAAACATGCCTATCAGAAAACATGCGCGAGAACGGCAGTCAATCAGAAACTGTCTTGTGTGTACCTTTCCGTGATTCTGGCAACTGAGGTGTCTGTGGAATTTCCTTCATGAATCACCGGGACGAAGTTGCTTAACTAGATAGAGTGAAAACTCCAGGCTCGTGTTTTTGGAAATTTTACGTTGATTGAACTCAAAAATATAGCACCCATTGTGCATAGCTTGGAAAGCTAATTAATGGCTAGGTTCAGATTCGGATGGGAAAAGCACGGGCGTCAACTGAACGCGCACCTGAGACAGCTTCGACATACCCAGTTTTCCGCAATTTGGCCTCTTCTGAACTACCATATCTTCTGCACTACTTCCCAGTAACTCCCTTTCTCGAGTTGACACATCGATCGGAGCAGTGTTATAACCAACTGTATATGATATACTGTCCAAGTAAATTTTATAGGCACTACATTCACACACATAAACGCTTTCGAACCCTTCATGGGGGTGACAACAAACAGTGACCCCAATGGGCACCACAGTCACACTTTCCATCTACTAGTCAAACGCCCTAGTCTGCGTTGATTCATAACTGTCGTAACTGTCACAGTTCTCTGTCAAGGTCAACCTTTGGATGCAGGATATGGGAACATCAGCCACAAGCAGTGGGACATTCAGGGTCACAGGAAACAGCGGGGTACGATTGATCGAAGGGAGTTTTCGACATCTGTGAAAATGCATCACCGATTGCTAAAATCCCTTACAGGGTCCCATAGACGGAGCGTTACAATGTCACTTTTGATTATCGCTTAAGCTCACCTCAGACGATCATGAAAATCGAAAACTCGAATCAGAACTGTAAAAGCCACACACCTAGGAAAGTACATTCCGTCAAACCCGTCAACCATGGCATGCACCAAGTACACCCCTTAAACGTCTCATACTCCTCCGATCACTATCATCTTACATTGTCAACAGAACTAGGATGCTTTTATTTGGGTTTCCCCAAGCGACAAATCTACTTTATATCTCTTCGCGACATTCATTCACAAGGCCATCTTTGCTCAGACCGCAGTCAACAATAACATCAAGAGGGTAGTTCCGAGGCGTCGATCCTTCCGTAACGACTGATATCAAGTCGCTCGATTGAATATCATTTTTCTGGAAGCTAACGTCTTTGTCGAAATTGGGATGTGGGCAAAAGAATGTAACTAATTTGCATTCCTATCTTCAACGTCTCGTATGGCTCTCAGTCGGCAGTCCTAAACATCCACTCTGAACGAACCGCAAGACCTTAAGACTCAGTGGAGTTATGCCCCTACTGTCAAACTTGGGCGGAAAAGGAGACCAATTATTGAACGCATGCGCAATGTCTGTGGACAACCTAAATAAAGCGTGGCCTTTGAGTTGTCGTTTGTTACATACTCTGTATGATAGATCGAACTACACGTTCCAGAGCACAACCCATATGACTACAGAAGAAGATGGAGTACGCAGCGTCATTGTATTCTCCGAGAAACTATCGGTCATTGATCTACAACTGATCCCATTCTTGTTTCACATCACCCAATCCCGTGACTGTTTCCATGATTTTGGTTCAATTGTCGCTGTCGGATGGAAAGCC
The DNA here is from genome assembly GCA_008508345.1 of Paragonimus westermani. Taxonomy (NCBI): domain Eukaryota; kingdom Metazoa; phylum Platyhelminthes; class Trematoda; order Plagiorchiida; family Troglotrematidae; genus Paragonimus; species Paragonimus westermani. Next base: position 192,964 of record QNGE01000694.1, on the reverse strand, counting down.
GCGCCTACCAGCAAATCGGAAAAGTGCAGTAATACAGGCATCATTAGAAAAACCGCAGACCATCTTAATTGGTGCAATGCCGGTCTCCAGGCATTTAAATAAACAACCAGGTGGCTTCTTTATACCCATTCTGCGTCTAACTGATGTGGTCTCGAAGTAGTTCAGTCGCATCTGTTCCAAAGGAAACTAGCCTCCTTCTAGTCTAGCCGCAGACAACGATGCCATTAGCTAGTCACGCAGTACTGCACACTGTTTTCCAGAGCTGTTGCAGTTTCCGGTCACCCTTTTCATGGCGCCACCACCGTACACAACCCACTAGTGCTAGCGAATATCTGCTAATACGCAAGGTGGTCCGCAGTTTCTCCTAACAGCGTGGACATATAGACACGAGTAAATTCTCGACGGAATGCTTTCCAGGAGAATTGTTGGGCGTTTTATCTTTTCACTACGGGTGACGTAACTGATCAGTCTACCCGCATCGAACAGATCATCGATCGAGATTTAACAAAGACTGTGAGACTGACTAGTCTTCCATCGCCCTTTGCTTGTGCTGTTTTCTCTCAAGTGCTCCATTTCCCCGTATTACACCTGGCGCTGTACAGTACGAGTAATGTCTCTTCTGGTCATTTCAGTTTCATCGGCCGTTAACAGACCAGTATTTGGCGTAGTGCGAATCGGACATCTATAGTCTTCTAGCAATGAAACATCACAACATGCTGAATACAACCATTTTTAAACGTTTAAGCCAGTTGAAGGATTGAGTGACAGTTTCGGGAAACTTGAATTACGGCATTTATGGAAGGCTTATCATTCCCAATTGCGAACCAAACTGCCAAGCCAAGATACATTCAGTGTGCATAAAAATGTGGGACAGTTTGAGTAAATTTGACATACTCATGGGTCATGAATTTTTACGAAGCCAAATCTGCTGGGTCAGTAACTGACCCAATGTGTTTCCACTGTCCAGGCGAACTTCCTTCATGTTTTGTAACAAATCGGTTAACAACTAAGGCAGTGAACCCGACTAAAGGGCTGTACCGCCACATTGGTCCAGTAGGTTCGCTTTCGAAAGTCACTTAAAGTCCTTCAGTAACAACCTTCCCAGTTACAATCGCTAGAATTGATGCACTCATTTCTGAACGTCTTACAGTAATCACTTTCGTACGTGCTATTTGGGATTTAGCTAGCACGAGCGTGCAATGGGGCCAAACCATCTTTAGAAAAATTCGTCTCTGTGGAGTCACAGAACGCGTACAGCTGCGCAGTCTTCACATAATCTGTCACGTCTGCTGTGCTATAGCCTGGAACATAAACCTGGTTTACATGTTTTTACGTAAATAAATCATTCGCTTTATGCTCGGTTGCACAGATGTGTCCCGTCCTAGGCTTCTTTTGTACAGCTTCTGCAAAACGTCTGCCGTTAGGACTAGCAAAGACATTCCACCTAGCACGCAGTATACCACAGAGTAGATAGTATACTATCAATAACGATAACATTAATTGCGCAGACAATTTACTAAGTTGCCAGTAACTACTAAGTGATTTCCGTTCGTATTGAATTGTGCACTGCTCAGAATTGATAGTAGCTTTCACATTCCTGTAGACCTTTAGATACGAGAATGGAGTTTGTTAAGTGTTTCAAAGGATGCCGACTGGAATATCTATGAGGGTAAGAGAACCGCCATCAGTTGACAATGACGTTCAATTCAGAGCTAATGAATGATTGTAATGAGAATTAATTGAAAAGAACTTTAGGTTCATTGTCAAGAAAAAAGAAGACTGGAATTTAGAGAATTCGAGTAAGAGAGGACAAATAGGATTGGGTGCTTACAGTCATACGTGAAGCAATCCTGGATGGGTGGTTGAAACCTTACACGATATCACAAGTACAGCTGAGTAAAATAGCACGAACTCGGGTTGACTTGCATGCTATATATATATATATATCACGAACAAGAACAGATAGAAAACTACACTCTAGAAAACAATAGAACTGGTGGGGAATGGTGATTTGATTTCACAGATAAGTTGGGTACGTTCATTGCTTTCATTCAGTACGGAGCAGGTAAACACGTCAGTCCTACTCCGATAACTGTCAAAGCTAATACTAAATTGATAGTCAGGGGCCAGGATTTGGCTGACGATCCTTGCGAAGCACAGTAACATGCTTTATTGAGGTGACCAAAGCAGAAGTGTCGGTCGGTTTGTTCTGTCTGTAATCAAGTGGGCGTGGTAGCAACAGTTCAACTCCTCGTCTACCCAGCAACAGGTATTGAACATCATTCACTACGTTTCGCAACAGTCGCATTCTCATGGAAGTTTTAGTCAGCCGCTTTCGAAAGGAAGCACTGTCTTCGAAGTTCTTATTACTTAGAGTCCGGCAGTAAGGCTACTCACTCTTATTGTGTATATTAGTCAAAATATCCAACTATCCACCAGTATTCAGAAGTAGCTTAGTTTTGGCGACGTTGACAACTGGTGGTTCCACTATTTGTGATGCCTGGTTACCGTCGTACCCTGATTACTTCAATATCAAGCCAAATAAACCAGAAAGTTACGTCTGGTGGTCGATGAGTTCAAGGTAAGATCGTAGCGCCAAGTATGTTTCAGCAGATCGTATTAACTCTCTTGGAGAACAACTTACACTATCGTTTAGTGATAACCACCTCCACCCTCTCTGTCTTTTCCTCTCAAGAATCGATTAACATTTGTAGACTGTTGTCAGGTGATTAGGTCACTTGTGTCATTGGTCCGCCCGTATCACCACGCCAGACTCAGCAGTCTGTCTTTAAGTGACATTTCAATAGCTGACGACCTCTCGAACATGTCTATTTACTCAGTGTGTTTGTGACCTTCGATTAAAGTCAAAAACACTCTCTTAAATTAGTCTCTGGCATTCTGAACCATCTTGGTGGACACCGCAATGTCCCGTGACTTCGAGAAAACGGGGGCCGACAGGCACCACAAGAACTACAAATGCTGACTCAGATACGAAAAGTAACGACGCTTCTCAGTCTACCTAAGACGTGAAGGACGTCAAGGGGTGCGGATACAGCACACCTTCAGCGTAGAATGTGTCAACAAGCAACCTAACTCACTACGATTAGCAGCAGATGCTGAACTAAATCGGTTGCCCAAGGAAGTGTTCGGTGAAAATGGTTATGAAACGTGTTGCATTGAACACCATTGCTCAAACGATTAGAAAGGAGATATCAGTGCTGGTTTTCTAATCGTAATTAAACCTTTCCTAACTTAATTTTAGCCTGGGACTGTAGTTTACTAGCCGTTTTCTGTATAGTTTGGCCAGCGATTTTTTATCTAACCTGTAAATGTGTGACTTTTTGGTTCACATATAACTACCAGAGAAAGGTGATACGCCTCCTAACGAAGCAAGCAAAATGAATTGCCTGATATCAATCGATTCAACTTTGGATGTGTCGTCAGCTGCAAGATCGTGCAAACCCACGAGTGGAATCGAACGTTGGTTGCTTGAAGTGAAATTGATTCGGTGCCGGATAAATGGATCTATACTTTTCCAATCAGACGATCAGGTTGGAGCTAAGTGATCGGAATTCTGTGCGCCTTCATTTAGGTGGTTCCTAACTAACACAGATAAAACGAGTTCACTCAGCGACTTTTAAGGCGATATACTTGTGAAAACACCTATACCAAAAAAGGACATCGTGTAATTTATTATCCCGGCCTTGCTCTCACTGCAACACCCGAAGGCGTGTTAAACGCTTGTAGGAACGCAACTCAGGTTGCGTCGATGTGAACGGCCACTATGATCGTCCGCTCGCCTGGAAGATTTAGAAACATATCTAGCAAACTCTTTCTGTCTTTATTTTTCGAGGTTTGAGGTAGGTACAGAAGACTGGACGATTTTAGACTATCCAAAAACAATGTTGCTGGCGGAAAGCTATTGTTTACCCTTAATTGTCCTTTTTGTTTGAGGGTAATCTAACATGTTTTTAACAGCATAGTCAATTACAAACTGAATAGCTTACCTCCAGTTATGACCACCTTGTGAAGAAATTCCTTGAATGAGTCTACTCTAAAGATAACGATTTATTAGAATCCTTTCGTCTTGTTGGTTAACCGTCGGTTAGCCAAATTTTGTAAACAAAATTTATCACCATCAGTTCCGTAGAAAACCGACTGTGTACATAGATAGCACAATCATGTAAAACTCACCTTACCATGCTCTGACCAAATGACCTGCAGGTTTGTTTAAACCCATCATGTTGGAACTAGCAAAACACAGTCTCCGGGATACTTTTCATTTTATTAACACAATCCAAGACCTGCACTTAAACAATCAAAGGATGTCCTCAGTAGATGTTGTCTCAATGTTTACGGGCATGCCTGTACAAGAGACAATTGACTATTTATGCAATTACTTCGAGCATAACAACAATCACATGAGCATCCCAAAAGATGAACTAAGCGAACTGCTGATGCTTTGTACTGGTAACGTTCAGTTTCTGTACAACAATGCAATCTACCAACAGAAAGATGGAATGGCAATGAGCTGGCCTCTAGTTCCAGTGTTAGCCGACGTTTTTGTGAGAAAACTGGCGAATAACCAATTGAAGGGGAGTCAATGAAAAGTCTACATTTTACAAACATTATCTTAATGACATTTTCTGCGTCGTCAACGAACGTTCTAGCATGGCAGCTTTCAACCGATCTCATAGCAGTACCAAATTCACCAAGGAGTCAGACAGCAATGGCATATTAGGAAAAAAAGATGGTTCAATCCAGCGAAAAGTGCACAGAAAACAGACTTGAAGTGACCAGTACGTTCACGTTGACAGTTTCATTCCGCCAAATCAAAAACGAAACCTAATACGACGTCTGATGATTGAAGCGTTAAAGATCTGCACCCTTGACACTTTACAAGCTGAGCTAAACTTTCTAGAGGAAGTGATCGGGCAGAATGGTTACCCAGAGCGTTTCATTCAGAAGGCGATGCAGGTGGTAGAGCTGAAGCTTAAGCCACCCCCGGTGAATGAAAAGTTGCATCTATAAGTCGTCTTTTCAAGGGAGATCCTATGGTCGGATTTATCTCAAGAAAGCACAGAAAGTCAATCGAACCAACCTACCTTGCTGCCCAGTTGTGTGTCAGTTTCCGTTCAATACCCGTTATCATGTCACAACTCAAAGACAAATTTCCATGTTCTGCAACCAGTTGGTGTGTGTATTCATTCGTTTGTTCGCGTCGATCGTCATACCTTGATCATCTGATAAAGTGTGTGAACGTTATCCTGCACGGTTGAACAATGCTGTGACTACAACTGTTTCAACGGCGATTGTTGCTAACTTCACCGAATCTAACCTGTGTGTCATTAAGAAAGATGTTTATTAAATTTTTCAACAAATATCAAGAAATCAATCAAAAACTGGCGAGATTCTAAATGTTAATCGTTGTGTCGACTTCTCAGGTTTAATTTTCTGAAAGTCTGACCCAACCCTATCTTCCCAAGTGTTTATCCCTCTATAGTCTACCTCCCCTGCTTTTGACCGTGAAGTGGACCCTGACCTAAATGTTTTTGTTCTATCGCATCAGTGTGATAATTGTGCGAATAACATGCTGCCGTTTATTGTACCTTTTGGTGATGCTTTTTGGAGCTCGACTCGTTCCCATTGTTTTTGAATTTTTTGAACTCGGAAGAGTTCTGTTGGGTACTAATGCCATAATATGCGATCCTAGTTCATCTTAAGCCTATTCGGCACCAACTTGTAATTTATTTCCTGCAAACGATCTGTCGATCGAAACTGTTGAAGTTGTCTGCTTAAACATCTTGCAAATTTGTTCAGTAGTACCTTGGCATTGTGATTCAATTTTGTTTTGATTATTTTGGATGACTGGTTTATAGCTGCACGTTCCTTAAAGTTTACGTGGAAGATCGCACATTCAATTACCGAGGTCATTGATATCCGACTACGGAAACCTGACTTCTACTTTCTGAAGAAGTTCATGTGGACACCAAGTTTCTTCTGGCCTACAATCAATCAGGCTCACAGTTTGTAACTACGTTACTGATATCAAGCACAGCATCCATAGCCTCTATTGGCAGTTTTTATGACTCGCCCTAGTTACTGTTTTCGTACCTATTGCATTGTAGTTGGCCTGATGATGATATACAGAAAACAAGTTTTGTTCGTTACATTATCGTTCGCTTAAGAAAATTATTTTCATTTGTTCATTAGTCAAGTCGAAGAAGACTTTTATTGCAGTAGGTGGGTGAAAGTTCAGACAACTCCTAGCGATTTCATCTTGAAACTCTCGCTGATGATGTCGAAATAAGAAAAAAGTCAACGATGCTCGTTTGAGACAAAATCGATAATTCTGACATTCGAGTGAGTTTAATGCGTATGTTATCTAGTGTACTTAAATGTTATCAGGGCCAAAGAATTATAAATGAGCTAACACTCCGTCAAAAACTCGAATGTTAGCTAAGATTTAGGACCACGTCACGTGCTCCTTATCGGATAAGAGTGAGAATGTACAGTACAACTACATTTCGGGATTGTTTTTGCAAAGTACATATCATGATGCTCAACGTACTTATGGTACTGACACAAGTGCACTTATATACGAGAGCGAACATTGCACAGAATAATTGTTTGCCGAGATGTCTCCTATTAGATTAGTCTTTGAGAGATCAGAAAAATACCAGCAGGTTAACAAGATTTCCGTTGGATATGGCGAGTGAAGCAGAATCGCAATAAGTTTTCAGGGTTATTTATGCCGTTGTAGCCTTACAGCAGTAGAGAACTTTATCTGCTCACAAGTTTAGGTTGCTACGCTACCAGTATTTGACAGCTAACCTCCATTTCATTTTTGATTGTCTGCTGTAACCGATAGCACGCCCTTGAACAATAGGTATGATGTCTTTAGAGTGTCGGTCACATTTGCGTGTCGTGAGAGAAGGTTTACCTTTGTCAATTCACTGCGCTTACTCGGTTGAATTGCCATTCAAATCAGGTTTCTTCACAAGCAAACCTAACCATTGCAGAAAAGTGTCACGTTATTTTCTCAAAAGCGTTCCCATCTAAAACATCCTCGTTTCCTACGCTCTTCAGAGACTAGGACTTTCGTCTCTGTTATCTCACAAAGATGCCTCCACATGACAGTATGCAAAAAATTGTCCTCTGTATTATTCTAGACCAAGATTCCACTAATGGTTGCAATTATACGGTTAACACGAACGTTTTCGGAGTCTAAAATCCTCAATCCATTTTTGCAATGTTCTTCATTCTTATGTATGCGATTTAATACTCATGCGTAAGCCTTGAGCTAAGCCAATGGCCGAGTATTCTAATTCTGTTTTCAAAGCATTGACGCACAAACGTCACGTTTTTCTGTTACAAACGTAAAATTATATTTTTAAAAAAATCCAGCCAAATAATCACACAGTGGCCTAATAGGAACGTTAGCTCATAAAAAGCACGAATATGCTTAACACCTGTTGCTAAGTGTTCGTAGAAAAACGTTACGGTTTATAGAATTCATTTACCGCAAAAGTCCCACGGAATTTTAGAATGTATGTGTCACAATATTCTCCTTATTCTGCCACCAATCTCGGCGAACCAACAAAACACGTTTGAAAGGAGCAAACAGATCAATTTCAATAGGCTTCACGAAAATGTGTGTGAACACCAGTAGTCATATTAACGTAAGATGGTCATCAGAGTGTAGCTCTGGTGCAAAATCACATAGACGTTGAATGCTCCGAGAATAACGAGACAGTGAATTCAGCTTAGCAACTTCATCACAAAAGGCAGAAAAGCCTATTGGTGTTTTATTAGCACTCCACTTATTTTAATGATCTTTAAAGATAAATCACATAGATGATATACGATACAAAGAGAAAGAGAGAGAATGGACAAACACACAACCAAATCCAACGTAATTTCTTAACCACTGAGGTGAAGCGATAGGTCGCTTTAACCACTTTTGCGCACGTAACGCCGGTTGATTAATATTGTTTCGTTAAGTGTTATCAGATTCAACTTCCGATTAAATAGCAACAGAGCACGTCCCAATATAGTTAACACAAGTAATAACACAACATTTTCAACCCGGTGAATCCGTTGCTCGAAACTCCACATCAAGTGCTAGACACATCTTGACAACAGAGCAACAAGCTGACCCACTTAGCTCATCCAGAGTATTTCTACGTCATCAAAACCCGAAGCTAATGGTCTTCAGTGAACCTACGTTAATTGGACCTCACCAACTGGTGCTATGTACAGAAAGGTGGCTGTGGCAACCCATCAGGTTGCCGTGAGATTGATAACATAATACTTGATACGAGTATATTCAGATCCATTATCTGTCTGTCTTTGTTTGCCTACCATTTATCATCCGAATGTTTTACACCTGCAGCTGATGAAAGTAAACGAAGCGTTAATTTGACGCAACATGTGTCTTTTCGCTGCCTTGGTGATGTTGCGAATTGGATAAGCGCAGTCGCTCAAGCAACGTTATAGTTACATAGACACTGTGCCAAAAATCTGCAAGCGAATTATTCCTCATGTAGCTGGCATCATTTGACTACAAAGTAATATGACAGATTTCATAATTGCGGAAAAGGTGGGCTTCGGCTGGATTCGAACCAGCGAGAGAACAGTATACCAAAACGCAGCACACACTCTACAAGTTGAGCTACGAGGCCAGGCTAAGAACTCAGGGACTCCAGTTTGCGTTACTTCTCTCCTCATTTCTCCGTGTGAGAATGAGCTTCACCTTTCATACTCCGCTGAACACTGGCAGAATACTCCAAAAGCCCAGAGGGAACGCCGTGCACCGTTTGATAACTTCGAAGGATAAACTGTAGAAAAAATGCAGGGGATGACGAGCGGTTTCACCAAATTGAAGTAAAGTACAAAAATTGCATTCAGCTTTCGAAGTAGCAAGCAGTACGCCAGTGTACAGCGTGAGGCTTAAACTCAAGGTCGCCCTTAGAACTGCGTAGATCTGGATGAACAGTGATTCAGGATCGGAAAATAAGACGGCGAACAAAACCACCATGCTAACCTAGTGACATACACCGTGTAGCTTATAGTGGGCCGAATCGTATTGCGTGATAGAGTCAACTTCATCCTGTTTGATTGTGATGAAACAATGCATTATGAACAGGCCACATGCAGTTGTGTGAAACTGATTTGTTGTTTATATAGGAGGAAGTGTACATTGACTATCACTAACAATAAAAAAATTTTGGTCGTAAGACAGGCATTTTTCAGAATCTGGATTGTGCAAATGGACTTTACTATTGGTAAACAAAAGTTGGCCAATACACTTTGAAATGGACGCTTGGCCAAACTGACAGAAGAAAGTTTTGGCAGGACAAAGAGCCGACTTATGTGTTGTATATAACGAGGATGTAACTGTAATATAGATAGATTAAACTTTCACAATGACAGATTTACAGTCCTGGACTCATTTTCAAAGAAACTTTATGGGGCCTGTTAGCATGTCCGTTATGTCTAGATGTCGAAGCATTATGCCAGGCAGTCGGCTAGATGTTAATGTGTAAGAATCTAATCCTAGGTAGTGGAATCTCTGTTGTGGAGTGCACCAAATCTAAGCAAAATTCCGGTCAACAGGATTGTCATACAATTACTTTCGAACCCTTTTTACAGATACCACACACACTTTTGCTATAAGGGTTTACTGCCAAACGTCGACCTAACGCCTTCTTAAAGTAGTTGACCATTCGCTGAAACCAGTGACTACTATCAACTATGTAATCTGAACGATCATCCTACAAATTAGTGCATCAAGGTCATTTCACGCTGTCCACGTGAAAAGAAAGAAATTACCATCAGTTATCCGTCGTTGAAACCAGACTTGCAGGTAATGGGCATACAGAAGGCTTGGTAACACGGAAACTTATATGTGCACTGTGTGCTCTTGTTCTTAGTTTACACTGCCGTTCAGTTTTCCATGGTAAAGACTGATTGGGTATTATGTTGCTGAACTGTTCCAACAATTGCTGAGCCTGTAAAATCCGAACGTTCTGTGGCAGTCATCGCTTGCGTCTTGATAAGTTCGTTACTTTGCATATCCACTATTTTTCCTAACGTATGTGTAAACAGTCGTTGTCCCCTGCCCGCGTATGGGTTGAAGACAAACATTTACACATACATATATATTTCTAATTCGGTTTAATTGATAGTCTTTACTAGATCACAACCACGCAAGCAATTCCCAATGTCTGGAACTTCATCCAAACATGTTGATTGTCCTTTCCTCGGTAGGAGGTTATGGTGGTCGCTCAGTTTTTGTGAATGGATCCAATTTTTGGTTTGTTTGCACGGAGGCAGCATTTTTCAACTACGGAGTTTTGCTTGATAAAAGCAGATTGTGTTAGTCGTTAGCCATGCTTCCCAGTGAGGTCATCCTACAGCTTGGCAGTAGAGTCAAGTACGAAACCTTAAAAAAGCCAGTTATTAATCAGGTCACATCCTCTGAGAAGACAGACTGTAACAACTTTTCCACGACCTAAATAGGCGACAAACGCCCTATGATACTTGTAGGATATTTGGCGTCGTTGGTCATACGTGCATCACTTAACGTCCATCGGAAGAACGTACAATACTGTTAGCGGAGGTGAGACAAACCCTCGGCAGCTTGTGCAAGGACGAATCTCTCCTTCGGGAACTCTGACTTAAAAGATTGCCGGAAGCGGCACGGAAAAAAGTTTCCACTGCTCTTTCCCAGACTTTCGCTGGGAGGACGAAAATCGTCGCACAAGTAGTGGAGCGTTTTCAACCACTGTCTGGCTACTTGGTGTACCACATCTCATTTCGCGGTAGGCACGCGCCATCCTGACAATCTGGTTACTCCAAAGCGTGATCCATCAGACATCGAAAAATGTGTGACCTCATTTTGTGTCTACTGTTTCACCCGTTCCCATGGAGCAGGTTGATTCGGTCACACAACGAGAGGCTCTTCTCAGAGGATAAGTGAACATAACTCTACATGATTATTTAAGGGCGAGGTGAAGCCAATTTCGGGTGCAACTGTGGCACAACTTGTTGACTCAGGGCACCAGGTCCCGCCGGAACTGGCTTTCCAGCCCACTTACTCCTTGTCCGGTCATAAATCCAGAAGAGTCCAATTTCGTATTCTGGCTACCGCGGAAACGATCAAAGTTTGGCTGCGCAACCCACATTTGTGCTCTGAAGAAATTTGTTGCCACACCGTCTCAGTCACCCACTTGACACTTTCGGAGGTCAATATGGTCACCGAGTTTCCTTCCAGTACAGAACAGTTTGACGTAGTTATGAGCAAAATTGCCTTTGGTTTTACTCGCTTGACAATCGTGTTGATACAAAACGTTGTGTACATGGCCGATGACAAGTAACCGAAAACAGACTGTTCGCCAATCTCACGGTGGCTATTCGAAGCAATGTGTCTATCGCAGGCCCAGGTGGACTAAAGGGTCACGACAAACTTTAAAAAGAAACTAAAAACACTTAGACAAATCTTTCTGTTACAGAGTGTTGAGCTATTGGAATAGCCTTTCGCAGTCGCCATTAATGATTGTTCTAGGGGGCATTTTGAAGCTTTTTCAGATATTCATCTACTTAATGGAAATAGTGGATGAACGACAAGGTCTGGTTCTCTCCCATGCTCTATTGCTGCTACGGTGATAGAGTAGTTAGAGGGAGCGAGGCCACACCAGTCATTTCTAGATTGCACTCCAGGAAAACGGGCGCCCGTAAGTACCAGAAGAAGAGCCATACCTATCCGTGGAACTGGGGCTATCAGTCTTGCACGGGAGTATCAACCACCAAATCAATGAGTCAATGAATCAGATGATCGCACGAGAATTCGGTGTAGTAGGCACAACCGCGATATTCTCATGAATACTGAATGATCGAGTGATCCATTCCTTCCGGTGATCGTTTTGGTAATAGGATCCTTTTCAGTAACGCGAACTAAGAAAGACGATCGTAATCCTAGCTTAAACATGACGGTGTGTGAGTGCATCAACCGGGGTTGACACATTTTTACAAGTGGTCATAACATATGTGCGAAAACTCACCTGCTCATCAGACAGCATAAGTGACCTGGTCTCGTATGAACATTGAACATTTTCTGGTTGCTTCAAACAGTCATGGGAACCCAGCAGCTTGGAAACAAAAACTTATCATGTAGAGTAGGAACGAAAACGGACAGAGATGTTGGTTTCGGCTGATATGAGGATATCTGGACAAAAGCATTTACCTGCTCTTATAACAGTGGCAAACCAGGTTCTTAAACGCAAGGACATGTAAACGTATACTTAACAGATGTATACACAGCCCATACAATGCTTGTGTGTGCGTATGTGCGTTCATTCCTCGTATGTCCGAATAATCCCAACTGTCTAAAGCATTGAGAAATCTCTTAACGTCGGTGACTACGAGCTTAGAATGATGGCCAAATGTAAAAAGCTATCCGAAAAGGTCAAATAACGATTAGAAACCTCGGCTGTATGTGTCCCTAACATTTCCATTTGCACTCCATTGTGGGAAATAATGGTGTCATCTGGCAAAATCGGCCATATAATTTTATTAGTAAACCCGTTAAATGGAAAACGGTGCTTTGGTTTATAAGCGAAGATTTAGTCGACTATTTCACAGCTTTTTGTAACGCCGCTGTCACTTTGGGGAGTGGGGAAATTAACTTCCACACTCTAGTCCTCTCTAATAACTTAAGCTATTCCGTCGAAAAGTCCACTGTACTAATGCAGAAGCTGTTATCACTGTTGAGACCCGGTCAATTATGTTCAGTTATTCAAAGAAATAACAATCAATTTTTATTACCGCATATCCAATTAAGAAAGTTCACTACTCCACTGACACGTTGAAAACACCACTTATTTTTAACAAAATGAGTAAAAGACGATCAGTTTTGTTTTATGGTATCTTGGCACCAAACGTCCCTCCGATGCAAACAGCTTGAGCTGACAATTTTTGTGTTCATCACAACAGAAGTTCTGAATGTTCAATAGGTGTGGAAGCTGGTGCATTCGTTTGTCTATATTACCCGCTAAAATTTACGCTCATTAGGACATAACGACCAATTAGTGTAATGACTTTGGTTTGAAACATTATCCCCACTGGGGAATGCGGAGGCAAAAATTGTTTATGTATTCACTGTTTCAGGCAGAATGAAGATCGATCAACGTCAGTCAGTCAAATGACGTTTGTGTGTGGGAGACGGGTGATCAAAATAATTTAATTTAATTTGTCGGATTTGGTTAATCGAATCAAGATCTCGAGAAGCAATCACAAACTAAACGATAAGAGTCCATCCTACCTGCAGAATGACGGCGACCCCAAACGTAAGGGTACTGTTCTTCCATCAGTAAGATATTATTTTCCGAATGAACTGGAAGTGAAATTAGAGCTATACACAATCTCGCTGTAAACCCCTTGATTCGGGGCAGAAAAAGATGGACTACCAAAGGTTCAGTAATGAGTCGTCGGAGATTTGTTTTATTTTCAAGTTGACCATCACTCACATTCGATCGCAGCGTTCGCATTCAGATAGACTTTGCAGCCAGCCTCTTTCGAAAAGAAGCACTAGACTCGAGTTTCGCTCTCATTAGAGCTAGCTGGTCAGTAGCGCATATCGTTGCCACGGCCGGGATTTGAACTCCGGCCACTCCAATCATGAGGCAACCGTGTTAACCACTGCACCATTCACCTCACATTAAGCACGACCGAATTATCAAATCTGAACGCTCAACCACTCTCGCTTGTGAGCGATGATCACGTTGCCCGATCGTCTCGAGAGGAGACACAGTTACTGCCTGTTAACTCCAATCGATAACCCCGCGATTAGGACTTCCGAGACAGGTCGAAATCACTGATCCCATTAAACCTGCTAGGCGATATTCCTCAGATTGCTGATGAGTAGTTGGGGATTTCATTTGCTTCCAATTTGACCATCACTCACATTTCATCACAGCCTTCACATTCAGATATACTTTCCAGCCAGCCTCCTTCGAAAAAAGCACTAGCGAGAGTGGCTGAGCGTTCAGATTTGATATTTCAGCTGTGCCTAATGTGAGGCCAGTGGCACAGTGGTCAACACGGTTGCCTCATGAACAGAAAGACAACAACATTTGTAGCTGACTTTTACGTTCCGAATGAAACTTACACCGCCCTGTGAACTAATCAAAATCCCCATGTTGTCCGAATTCGCGAAAATTGCTATTCTCTTCCGTTCTTTGCAAATTCTTATGGATCATTATGAAACCTGTACTATCTTTTTGTTAAGTCTTGACGCCTCCAGTTATGCACAACTGCAGTAATACTAATGAGTAGTTTGACAGTTTCGACTATTTAGATGAGATCGAATTAAGAAAAATCAGTGTTCCGGCTGCATTTGGATCAGCGACAGGAACAGAATGCCCAAACGCGGCAAGTGACTTACCAGCTGGACTAACAGGCCACGCCCGGAGCTCGGAAATTTAACATTTGGACTGTGTTATACACTTGTCCTAGTGTTTCATATAGAATCTACCAGATGATCCAGAGGACCGACATCCCCGGGAAGATTTATTGAACATTTCAATCCGCCTACATTACTGGTGCGCATACAACTTGTATTAATAATGAGTAGTTTGGCATTTTCTAAGATTTTTTCACAGTAGTTTACATTAGACTGCTCATGTATAACACCGAAATTTTCTTTTTTGTTGAGTGCTAAGTGGACAGGTTGGTCTGCAGTAGTTAGATCAAAGGTGCAAAAAGTAGGCTCTCGATTTCACTTAGTGGGTGTGGAATGTCGAACTGGCCGTTGCCAACTACCACAAACCTTTAATTCAGAGATCTGTGTAAGAGTAGCCACGTCGATCTAACGTGCAGTGGGCGAACAGTTTGTCGTCGTAGACAGTATGAGATGGCAAACAAAATGTTGTTTTATGTCTTGTTGCACATTATGAAATTTATTTGCTGTGAGCTCCGATTTTTTCCTATACTTTGACAGTAATTCAAGTGGCAAATTTTGTTGTCATGCTTTGGTAAGAAATCTCAATACATCCGCCTGGTATTTCCACACGCAAGTTCTCACAATTTTTCTACCATGTGATGCCCTGACCTGAGCAGTTGTAATGGGATATTTGGCTCAGGCCATTTAATCGTGCATCTCATTCACGCCGGAGTTTTCCTGCCCACCGTGACGAATCTTGCAAATCCTGTGGCCTGGAGTTGCACATTTTCACTCAAAAATTAATTGTTTTTGAACGCAGCAAAATCGATGAGGCTACACTGGCCAAGACGTGGACGGCGCCCTGATGGATCAGTAATCTGAGTGTTGACTTAACAATCGCCTTGGTTTCAATTGAGTGTAGCTAGGGAAAGACCGTTTTCCGACATGGAACTAAGGTGAGGACCCACCAACGGAGATTTTATTATCGGTCGTTCATATGTTGTTCGCCGGCTGGATTTTTTCTCACTTCGCAGGGTCATACGATTTAACGCTCACAGGTTTGGAAATACATTATTTTGGTTTGTGCAAAAATGGTCGGAGTTCTGGTCGCCATCATGGCAAGGATATGCACTCCTGATGATCTCTAATAACAGCGAAATTCAAGTATATTGCTTCTTTTCAAAAGCAGTCGGCTGATAACTCAGTGAGAATGTGAAAGCTGTGACCAACTGTCGGTGATGTACTTTTATCACACGGGAACTAGTCAAACGTCAAGGTTATAGTTAAGGAGTATTATTTGTGGTTTCCGGATGGATCTATCTTCACACAGAAACGGAAATGTTCGAGTTCGACCGAATTGGAAAGTGGCTTTTAAAAGAAAAGCAACATAGCTCAGTAATAAAACCAATAAGTAATGGAAATGTTAATAAGTGGTCTGGTGTGGATCCTTGTGGTTATTGTGATACATCAGAATTTCGAGAACTTTCCCCTCAACTTTCACTAGCATCAAAGTGAGCCAAATTGGTTAGATATGGATGTGCCTTTGTTGGTAATGATGAGAAACTATCAGTTCGCAATCATTTTTTGTGATTTTAGAGTGTGGTGTTGTGTGCAAGCATATCCGAGATAGGCTCAGCCAACAGTTCAGCATGGCATAAGCTATTTCCGTGTGTATAGCGAGAGCTCGGGGGAAATATGTCAGTCGAGAAATGTCGCTTGGAAAAGCTAAGGAAACAGCGGATTTTAATCATTCTGGTTCATTTCCTTGACAGAATGACAGTGCTCAAATACCTCATTACTCACCAGATATTGCGATAGTTTCGCCATTGGAAGATATCCAAGTGGACACAGTCGTAATCTAAAACAATTAATTTTTGGATGCTAGTGGAACAGATTTCAGTACTACGTAATTTTTTAATGTAAACTTCCTTTCACTCAGCGAGAAGCCAACCAATCAACTGATGTAAAAATTATCTCATAAAGGCAGTAGACATCAAAACAATAATTTAAATAATTAGATAAACGATCACAGTTGACAGAGAGATCTGAAGAGAAAAACAATCCAGGAACAGCTGTAGCTTGTGTTTTTAGTTGGTTTATGGACAATGTTTAAAAGGCATTGTGTTCGTGTTAATTTGCGATTAAAACGACAGGTTAAATGTTGATGGGAAGCTTTGAATAGTTTGGGTAGGAATTACCCAGTGTTGACTACAGGTCCAGAAAAGGTAAGCAACTACAACCCCTCTGTGTGATGTTTAATACTGTGAAGAATAATTCTGCGCTATTATCAGCATCTGCGCCAGATGACACTATCAAGAAAACGACATAAAACACATCGTTATTAATCATATATACACTGGCGCCGTTTAGAATGAGAATCCTCTTGTCATAGCCAAATCGGCCGGATTATGTGAACACTACTAACAAAAATGTATTCCGTTATAAATGCGTACGACCATTGTGTCTTAGTATTATCCAGCTTGCTGTCATTTCAACACTGTCCATTTCTTCAATAACAGAACAAATGTTTTTTGAAGGCAATAGGTCTCATTCTGTTCAAAGTGACTTTATATAAAACACATTTATGAGAAAACAGCATCATTAACTTATGCTGCTGCGCTGAGTAACGATGGTGCACCCAGGCTGAGACGTTGGCCCAACAATATTAGGTCCCATAGGGGTCATGCTTTGAAAGCTGGGTACGTGTTTTCATTTATTTGACAATAAAGTTGCCCTGTCACAATGTTACTGATCTGGAAGTGTCGTAACTGCCAGGCGACCAAGACCTTGCGACTGGCATTTTGAATTTGCTTGGTTCACTTCATGCCGCTAATCGAGCAACAGGAACTTCAGAGCTCCATCCCATCTAAAATCCACGTATCTGGCAAACGTGTCGTTCACTTGGTCTCGGTCGTCCATTTTGAGGGGTGTTTCTGTGCATTCAGAATTTCCACCTTCAGGTAGCCGCTGACAATTAATGAGGTTGTGTTTTTCAAAAGTTAATCTGACACTATCATATCCTTGCCAAAACACAGCATCTTACTCTAGCATAGGTCGACTGCTAGTCAACCTGACATATGTTGCAATAGAACTAGACAGGGATAGTAGTCAAACTGTACTCTGGTAGTACATGGATGTGAAGGTCATCGTGTTTTCGTCAAGTTTTTGATTGTCCATTAAAAGGTTTTTGGAGTTAAACTATGAAAATTTACCAGTGACGTCTAATAATTTGCTACATTAGAAAAATGACCAGTTCAATACAGAAAATTTGATTGATTGAAAAAGATACTCCTATTAATTTTCACGTTCTTGAATAATCGCGCTACTAATCTGTCTACCAGTTTAGTGTATGTGACAGACTTATGATTTAGAGTTCAGAAACCTATTTTCAACAACGAGTCAATACGAAATGCTTACATCTACCAGTTTTCGTGTTCTAACAGTTTTGTTCAAACTTTTTATGCATTGCAACAAGCTATGTAGCCTAATCACACACGTCTGAAGTAGCATTTGTTGTCACTAAAATTTCAAGTTCTTAATAGTGTATTGTAGAGGTACCGAACTTTTCAAATGTTTTGGATACAAGTTAATGACAGAACATTGCATTACTTCGTTACTAAGTGTTCCACTTATTTCAAGTATTATAGGATTAACCGATTTACGTACACGTATACTTTATCACACATTGCCAAAAGTGTACGTTGTATCAGAATATGGCGCAACTTCCTACGCACAATGACAATTTCAGTTGTCTTCTCTTTGAAGCCAATCTTCAGTGATTGAATTACAATTTAATGGCCTTAGACTTTCTCACAGCATGCCATTAAATATCAGATTGAACCTCATTTAATAATTTTGTGTCACCAGACGAGTAACTGATATGTAAATACATAAATATTTGTCCTATGGGTAAGCCTGTTCACGAATGGTCACCGGATTGTTCCGGAAACGTTCGTCTGCATTCTCCGTTGACATCTGAAATTGGGCGGCAGTTTCATTTATTATGGCGGGCTGTATATAGAGACGAACGATTTCAGATAAATTTTAAGTACTGATATTTCAATCATTTTTGAAGCTGTCCTACTATCTCCAGTAACTGTTCTTCGATTTTCTGATTCCAGAATGTTTGCATATCACCGCACATCATGTCAATACCTTGTACCTTCCTTTCTGTTGCACGCATTTTGGAACGGAACGAAATGGATTTTTGAGCTTGTCTTTTGATTTGACTTGCGAGCAATTTGCAGGGACAATCGGGTTAACTTCGGAATCCGGATTTCGCGTTTTCTTTATTACAAAGAAGTGAGTTCGACTTTTTTCAAACACAGTATCATTCCTTGGCCATTCCAGCGTATCCTTGCGGGACGTTACAACGGTTTGGTTTGACAGGTTCACACTCGCATACGTAGCGGATTGTCTGAACTGGCTAATGCCCGTTGACTGGTGGCTATTTTGCGAGGTCAATTTTAGTTGCGCCATTTTGAACTCTTTTTCTTCCGGGCGTTTTGCTTATCTGGTTGATTTATATTCAAGGCAAGATGGCATGTTCACTGAAATTTTGTCATCAGAGTGGTATGAATTCCAATCTTTGTAATTTCTTTTCCTGACTGAATTATCGTGAATCGTCTGAAGCGGTTTAGCGCTCGGTTCGTTCTCCAGTTAGCCTTCTTCTTGTACACTCATCACTGCTACAAACGATTCGTTCCGAGTTTCCCTGGTTGTTTTGTTCGACAAGGAGAATAAAACTGATGAGAAATTGAATTGATGAGAAACCACCAGTCATTATCCCATTTACACTTCACATGTGACTTAGAGCGACGGTTATCGACAACTAATTGCAGCTCCTTTCGTGAAAGCACGAGATTATATAAGTCTGGTTGATTTGGATGAAGCAATCTGAAACTTCTGAGGGGACCGAACTGTTTCAAGTTATAATGTGACCAAAATCCCTTAAAACCCTGCAAGTTGCGGCGTCATTTGACAACCTTGAGGTGCAGGATAGCTCAAAAACGTGTCAGACGTCAATTTCCACTGAATGCCCACAGGGAGATCAATATCCTGGCCGTTAAGAAAGAGTCATCTGAAGGCGACAAGCAGCAACCCAAGTGGTAATGCGACTGCGCATATCGAAATTGCACTAATGCTATTGGCGGATTTGCCCCTAAAACTGTAGTACTCGTTTCATTGTAGCAAATTCGTGATTTTGCAGTCGTGTAGTATTTATGCAAATTACAAGCCAACTATCGATCGTTTGCAAGAGTCAAGCCAGAAGCCTGCTGAAGAAACAATATTCGCCGGAACCTAGTGAATACAGACTAAACTGGCCTTCAGGTCAGCTAAATTCGTTGCAATTACAACCATAGGTTTGAGTGTGGGTTATAAAATACTATTGTGGTGGATTGTCAGGCCGGAGGTGCGAGTTTTTGAACGCTCGGCCGAATACCTCAACGCAAGGGAGGTACGTTCAAAAGCCTGCTGCGATCGGATCAAGAACAACGTGCGCAACCGGATGAGTCATCGCTCGACTGGATCGGACCAACGGGCGAGGCAGGGCAGGCGAAATACTACAGACAGCCAGATCGGAGGCGTGGTTTTTCCAACATTCAGAGGAACATCTCGACACGATGTTGGGATACGGTCAAGGCCAACATTGGGTGGATGGCGGACAGCACGAGCAGCCGGACGAGTCATCGCGCAACGAAATCGGACAAACAGACGAGGAACGGCAAGCGGAAAACCCCCCGGTGGAAGGCGTCGATCACACACGTAAACCGGTTAGAAGTGCACACGACGTGTGAACGGAAACCGGGGGGTGTTGCGGGTTGGAATTATAACTCATAAACGAGAGAGAGCGCGTTGCATGTGACTGGCGATTTGGACAATAAAGATTGTGCTTTATTGGACGCCTTCTCGCTACACTATCACATACGCCTGTTCGTATTTACGTTGATGCTCACTTTGAGAACCTAGTTGATTAATTAAGAGACCTTCAGTCAACCAATGCTGAGAAACCAAACTGGTCCAGAACCAAATTTATTTACAAACTTAATGCGCGCATCATTACCCTAGTCAACGATTGTTGTGACACCACAAAGCAATAACCACAACCAATGAAAGAACTTCGGCCAGAAGATGTAACACTTAAGCCAGATAAGGGCTCTAGGACAGTCATTTCAGACAGATACGCGTATGTGCAGAAGATGCTGTCAATATTAGAGAACCAAACGAAGTTTCAGCAAACAGGCACAGTGGACAATGCTACTGAAACAGTAAGTCGTGTGGGACGGCACCTTCAAATTGAGAACCCACAGAAGTTTTATCCAGTAAACGCAAATCTCCATTTCTCAAATACTTACTTCGAACTTCATAACCAACTGGAATTCTGGGCGTTCGATCATCAGTAATGCACCACTAACGCACCGTTCCTGTAGAAAACCACTGTATATAATGTTGAACCACAAAACAAATTACTGAAAATGTGGTGCTGAAACGAACGGGAATGTTTACGGAATGTGTATGCTGACAAACGGAATTGATCTGGCAAAACTCTCCGGAGCAAATGTTTAGAAATCTGACGCATCATGTGACGGAACGAGGCACAAAAGTTGTTGCATAACAACATTCGGGTAGCGAACAGCCCAGATGAATGCTGGCCGTCTACGCTTAATCGGCATATTCAAAAGGAACAAACCATTCTCTTGTTCATTCTTGAGCAGTACTGATGGATTCAGTTGTATACAGTTGCATATGCGAGTTACTTCAGTAATAGTCCCCGTATCCCGTCCGAGAATGAGCACATCATTAAGTGATGTTTGACAGTTTCAAGTCACACAAAATTATAAAGACGGCTTGATGTATCAAGCAAGGTGTTCACCACAAACCCGCAGAGGGGAACTGGGCGTCATTCATAAGTGCATGCGAAACGCAGTTGACGTATAACGTTTTTTGCTTCTTCGGAAAGAACCTCGTGAAAGCAACTATAGCGTGCAATGTGAGTTTGTCATTCTAATCAGATAACTTTTGAAACAAATGAAAATCTTCCGGATTTTTTTTCCACTTATATCCG
Organism: Paragonimus westermani; assembly: GCA_008508345.1. Lineage (NCBI taxonomy): Eukaryota > Metazoa > Platyhelminthes > Trematoda > Plagiorchiida > Troglotrematidae > Paragonimus > Paragonimus westermani. The sequence goes on along the minus strand of QNGE01000694.1, from coordinate 171,455 downwards.
TGAAATGGTTAGCAGAAAGAAGTCAGCTTTGCTTCTAAACATTTCAGTCTACACAAAACAATTGCACGCCATTTTGACTCATTCCACTGTCCTTGATTATGGTCACAAGACTTTCACAGGACACGCGGTTTCAATTTTTGTCACATGACCCACCTGAAGGCCAACTCTTTAATGCTGTGGACAGGTTTCAAGCAGCCTTTAGAAAAGAAAATGCCCAAACAATTGTCTCCGAAAGTGAATGTGTCCATGAAATTTGTTAGCTAACCAATCTACAATGCTTATCAGTGATGTACCAGTCGTTTTTCATCACTGTCGATAAGAAATTTGTGAAAAAAGATAAAGGTCGTTCGTGTGTAGTTACTGAAGCACTTATGCGGTGGGATGCACTTAAACATCGTGATAGGCTTTCCGATTTTTCTGATACGGATAACCTCTCTTTCTGTCTATCTCCTTTACACACTCCGTTAGCTGGCACAGATCGATGCGGTTCGTGATGTCCAAGTGAACTTGCCTGCTGGCACCTGGTTTTTGCAACCAGGTGGCCCACCGTAGGTCGTCACATACTTAGTTGCTACTAATTCAGTTTAGACAGCCACGTATCCTGTTTATCAGTGAGTATCCATCCACATGCCTATACAAAACGGTGCACAGAAGCTCACAATCAAACCATACACAATGTGATCATCCAGTACTTACTGTTTATTCATAGGCATATGCGGAATTTTAGTCAAGACCAAGATGTCCTATCGCCAACTCTTACGGTTTAACATGTTCTTCGAATCCAAATAAGGTTATCCACATCGACTGAACTTTTTCCGGTCAGCCATCACAGCTCCTTTGAATGACCTGTGCAATTTTGCCTTATACCTCTAAGTGTATTCTGAAGTTTGGTTCATTTGCTTTTTTATCCCCGTTCCAGGTCATATGGTTTTTGGCATGTCCAGGATTTAAACGCCGACTTCTTAAGTCATGCACAAAGCTTCTTAAGCGCATCTAGAAAGAATTAGAAAGAGCTGAGTGGAACGGAGATCACGATGCAGGTTGTATGAGTAGTTATTTATACCTGTCTTATCTATATTCTGGTGACTTCGACAGTAAATAACTGTTTCGAAGTAGTATATGATCAAGCAATACGAGCTCAGATACATGGGCTCCATTTTATTGAATTCCCTCTAAACAGTGATGTATTTTCTAACAGAAACATTCCTACAACATCGAATGAGCTACCGTCAACTGTCGAAAAAATCATCTTAATTGCTGTCAGGTCTACCCATTGCACATGTCGACAGAATGGTCAGAGTGTGGTGACAGAACGCTGAGGACATCCATTCTGATAAACGCAAGGAAGTCTGTCACTATAGTCCACAATACGATGACATCACTGTTTGCGATTACTTATTAGCCGGTCAAAACAATACACCTACAGCTTAACGACCAGTGGAGATAGGCACCCGATGTGCCGTCTCCAGACACGTCCGGTCGCACTGAGCTGGTTACTCAAACCACCAAATTACTGGCATATGAATGCACTATATATCAAGTCTTCCACATTTCGCAACATGTTGAAAACATACGTGCTGATAGGCCGAACCTCCTGAAAACGATAGACATGGTAGGGTGTAGATATGGACTCTGTACCTTAGAAGGTTTGTGAGGTTCGACGAATAAAAAATTCAAAATCTCAGTGAGAACCATGAAAAAAGTTTTCCTTCGCCAGCAAACAAAACGGCCCTTCACAAATTCTCATACAATTATATAGTAAATGGAGTAACAATCCAGAAATTTATCAGTCAAGAAAACATGGGCAAGGCGATTGGATATAGCACAAACAAGATTTCCTTGTAGTTATACTCACAAACAAGGTAGGTTTCAGAAAAACACTGTTAATTGGGGTGGATTGTAGTGGAGGGGTTGGATTATCGGGTAGGTTTTGTGTATATGCTTGGTCACGTTAGTCTCATGGTGTGAACGAACTGTTTTTGGACGTACAAATCCGGGTGGTGTAATCGAAATGTGATTGTCTGGGCTATGGTCAGCATGCAACAACTGATCATTCATGACGCAGTGGTCGGGGCACGGTAAACGATGTCCTTTTCGTGTGTGTGGCCGCCAAAACAAACCAGGTGGACCAAGATGGATGTTCTTTTTTGTTCCGGAGCGAAGCCATGCCGGACAGTCAGATGAATACAGCAGAAATAAGGTAGCATCTTTTTAGCAAGTTAGTTTTCAGACTGAGTAGTGTTATTCGTTTTGAATGGAGTGTTTACAACAGAACTAGCAGCATATGAGATACTGTCAACCGCACCAGTCATCTGAAGCATTATTATAACATTTTCTTATCAGATAGATTGGGTGTTGTGGTAGATTCGGCAAATTCAAATGTATATTTTTAACTGTATTCTGTGATTTCTGTATTAAGTGGTTTCAGAATCTCAGCAAACTCTTGCGCAGCAACAAGATGGGGGCGAACTACACAGATTGAGTGTCGACATAAGCGGTACTTCATATTCGTACGTACTTGGTAGTCATCACAGCTGTGAAAAACGGGGTCTAGCCAGACCAGTGTGCTCACAGCATCATTCCGTTCCAACCAGTATAAACCCATTGACATCTGCTTTTCAGTCAGCACTGCCTTATCATTTCCTATTTTCGCATGTTGGAATTTCGTTTTACCGGACAAAAGGCTCCCCAGTTCCGCAATGTAATCCCCTGTGTTGAACAGAACGATTTCATGTACTTTATTTTACCAAGGCAATTACAACCCAATTAAGCCACCCGGATTTGTACGTCCAAAAACAGTTCGTTCACACCATGAGACTAACGTGACCAAGCATATACACAAAACCTACCCGATAATCCAACCCCTCCACTACAATCCACCCCAATTAACAGTGTTTTTCTGAAACCTACCTTGTTTGTGAGTATAACTACAAGGAAATCTTGTTTGTGCTATATCCAATCGCCTTGCCCATGTTTTCTTGACTGATAAATTTCTGGATTGTTACTCCATTTACTATATAATTGTATCATCCCAAGATGAGAATTTATGGAAGACGGTTCTGTTTCTTGAGCCAGAATGAAGAAAAAAGAAATAATTCACTGATCGCGCTACATTCCCAACACATGTGTGAAACAAAGTTAATCGTAAAGTGGATTTAACGTTGCCAGGCCCTTAGTCGGGAAGACCTTCCTGAGATGTCGGCTGTACAATGTTTGAAATTTCAAATCTCTGAGTGTAGGTTGTATGAATTAGGCTACACTTCGACAGCGTCGGGTAATAACCGTCATACCGATTGCAAAACTGTTAGACTAGGCACAGGTTGTTTGAATCGAATGACAGGTAAGCAAATAGCTCGAGCGAAAATGACGAGTGGATTCAGGTGGGTAGGCGGATGGAAATGCGTATTTGGTCACCTCTCCCGCCCAACACAAAGTGAGAATCGCCAAAAACGTGTCGACAACCGTTTTGGATCTGTTCAGTTTACTTGCAACCTTTCTGCCACGCATTCTAATGACTTTGTTAGCCACCACGTTTCCCCCACTTTCGCTAAGGGATGAATTCCGTGTGACGGTGTAAAGGCCATGCAATGATCATGGAACAAAACACACTCCGCACATATCACATAGGGAACGTCAGTCATCGAGTCGCAAGATGAAGTAACACGATTGGAAAGTGGTCCCCAATCGTGCTATATATATATATCATACATTTGCACAAAATAACGCAAAGATAACGGATGGGCTTACAGCTGCTACACGCGAAAGACGAACAGTTTTGGCGCTGATTTGCAGTTTTTATCTCCACGTCCTTAAACGTAGACTGGTGTGACCTAATGCCCAAGAGAGGAGACGGTGACAGAGTTACCCGATTTTAATCTACACGACAGCTAACACATAAATCTGTAAACCTCAAATACAGACATTTGCGCGGTCAATAAACTGTCCAACAGCGTTTAATATACTATTAAGGACAGAGCCGACAAAAAGTTTGGGAACCAATATCAGAGCTACTGTTGAATATAAGGTGTGGGCTTGGAAGGGCTAGCCAGCAAACAATCCTTTGAAGGTCAAGCGTAACCCAGCAGGTGGTGAGGTTTTGAGTGATTGGCTAAGTGAGACTGGTAGGAACCTGAGAATGATGATATGCAGTCAAACCAGACTGGGCGATGGGAGGGCAATGCCACTAGTAACTTGACAAGCTGGTTGGGCCGATTGGAGAGGTCAACATGTTTTTCTAAGTATTGAATATATGAAGGGGGTGTTGGACTTCCGGGGTCACAAGCAGTGAACTACAGGTTAAGACTGGATGACAAACGATAAAATCGAATGTCAATGGCGGGTTGTCAAGCTTCTAGGTAAGAGAATCAGTGGGCTGTTTGTACTACAAGGGAATCCCATGCACACAGTTGAGAACCTGAACGACGTACGAAACCACAGATATGTCTAAAAGTTTAGTTGCGTTGATTCCGTCAAGCATAATATTCATGTTCACTTGTTCAAAAACCGACTACTTCTGTGAAGTAATGAGAAATTTGTCAAGCGATCATGCAGGTCACCCGAGCGAGGCCTGAGTGCACATTCTCATGGATTACGTGACTTTATCGGAAAAATAGAATAACGAATAATTGAGGGACACGAATCAAACTCAATTCATTAAGGAATAACACTTTTCATAGAAACCAGCTGTATTCACATTGTTCCATCCAGTCACACCAGGGAAATGACGTCGCCAGACGTTAAAATTTCCATCTAACCTCATCAGTTTCTAAAGCAAAACCAGCAAATTTTCACATAAACCGTATATAGACAGCAAAGGAAAAGATGAATCACCTAGTTTCAGTCGTTGGTGCATCAGTGAGACAAATGTGGGAAATTTGTGGATGTCTGCAATAAACTAACCACAAAAATTGGTAAGCCTCACTGTACAGGGGAAGAATGAATTTCTGCTACCACAATTAACAGTGATCATTTAACCAACAACTTTCGTCGTTAACCGGCATCGGTGTTGCACCGCACCCATCCAACTGTTCAGTTAGCTGTCTTGTTAGACAGCAATGTGTTATCTCTACGTAGCAGTTACACGCACTAAACTATTCAGCATTTCTCGCACGTAATTTATCAGTACATTTGTAGTTCAATTGAGGTCTATGTAGACAGAAAATATCAGTGTGTACATTAACGTATAATGGAGCACATCCCTAAGTGGCTAGTAATTGGGATGTAGAAAATCGATCTGTTGGCCTTAGCAATCTTGAAGAAACCGGCTTTATCGATCACAAACCCATCCTAGTAATCGGACACCTGGTTGACCCGGTGAATCGTAATCCGAAGCTGCTAGTAATTAGCAAAGCAACGCCAGTTCGACACCTTCCAGTTTTTGTGTGCGCAGAAGACGCTGTTGCAACCGGTTTTCTTGTTTTGGACTTGATTACAACATGATGGACAAATGATTGAAACTAATTAGTCGGTCAATTCAGCTGTTGTTGCTACACACGGTATGTATAAAATTTGTTGGTTTCACTTCATCAACTGATGAGAGTAAGTCAAGAAGTACTTAAATCATTAGTTACCATTACAGTGCGACAGTATTGTATTCTAAATGATTCGTCTGCTACTGGGATCAAATCAGCGTGCACAGTTGGACGCGTTTGCGCAACTTGTTTTAACCATCGTCCTTTTCAAACACGTGAGATGATGCAGCTGGTTGCTCTTTTGTTTGAATAACGTTGTTAAAATTGAGCTGTGCTCACAACTTCTTTTGCATGAGAGTTCGTTGATTGCCTGGTGACACACTGATCACTTTATTAACAAATTACCATATCCTGTTAATACATTTTTATTCTCTTGCGCAGGGGTTTGCAAGATATACTGTTAATCTTATTTGATTAATCGGCAAACAAATGTTCCATAACATACTCATTTATTATCGCACTGTAATGTTTGGCATTTCAACTGACCTTCCGGTATGAGGCGCTGTCATTTCTCAAGTTGACAGGTTATTTGTTCAAACTGTGCATCCATCAGTAGGCATGACCTTTTGGCAAAAATGCACACAATCTTTCGTTAATACCAGTCGAAAAAAGACCTTTATTGAGAACGAAATAATGTAAGATTTTTAGTTGAAAACAATAACCACTCACTAGCGTTTACCAAGCCGAATTAAAGTTGTGTACAGCGGGAGATTTCCTGGCTTGGTTGGTGCTTCGCAAAGGATGCTTTCCTTTTGGCTGGAAGTGTTAAGAATTTGGTAAAACTTAAAGCTACACCTTTCCAAAAACTACATAGTCACTAAACATTGAAAATAGCCAACCAGGTTTCAGACGTAATTGATGATTGCCATTTAACTTCCCGACAATTTTGTTTCACAGCAGTATGTTAAATTTCGCGATTAGACTGTTCATTCACCCCGGAGTTGTGAAGTCAGCCAATTAAACGTTAAGGAACATTGAAATTATGTTGTCCAGATGGCCAATAGAACTTAAAAACAGACACCGCTCGATTAAAATCTCTGGCAAATCGTTTTCCAATTGTCATGTTCCCTTCAAACCTATCGCACCTATGATGGACATTGTGATACTAGTAACCTTTTTGTATGAGTATACCAAAAACGGTACGGTAATGTCAGTATATGTTGAAGACTATCGAAGAAAATAGGCATGTTCGCACCTGTATAATGGCCCATCTTTGGAGGTTATTTTTTTGAAGCCACCTGCGGAGGCTGTATTTCCTGAGAACTCCCACATATGTTTTCAGCGTGCTGTTGACAACCGAATCCAACAGAATTTGATTCTATTGGCAGTTTCTTTGGCTAAGGCTACTCTTCATTTCAGTCGTAGAGCCCGTTGGTTTTTGCGTCCTATTTGAGCCTAGCTTGTCTGTGTCCCGGTCTTGATAGTGATTGACTGCACTGCTGATACATCGGTCTTGTTCATGTCTTTGTAGGTTTGTGAGCTTATCATGAGTTATGTAACTCTACCTCTCTTTGGCCTACCTAACATAACTGAACCCGGAAGGACCGAAGCCCTCACAAGTATAACCCTCCGAACCGAAACTCTCTAACAGATTTATGTTCATACGTCGCGAGATTGATTGTATAGAGTCAAGAACCTATGTGTATACAACAGAACTACTTTGGTGTCTGCAACACCGCTGCATATCGTCTACATAATTAAGGAAACAGCAACGGTACCCTGGAACGAAAACACCTTGGTCATGCGAAGGTTAACCTTGACCGCCGGTATACCATCATATGTGAGTGGGAAAACCCCAATGCTTCTGAGAAGCTTGGTGTAGCATTTTATATATCTGCTGTGGACAGCTCTTGTTAAATTATGTGATGATCGCTCGTAGAGATGATGCTGATGAGGACGTTTCACTGCATTCTTATCTCAATCTCAAAAATAACTTCTCAGTCTTTGCTCATGTGAATGGAGCACCTGATAATTCGTGATCATACTTTGAAATCGTTTTAGGAAATTATGCGATCCCAGTTAGCTAGGATAACGAACTACATTAGGGTTGTAAAGCGCTACCGTGTGGTTACTTATCGGTTTTAGGACAACCTCCCTAACCTTCGATGTGGCAACAGAAAACTTCCTGAGATTATTTGCGAAACGTCAATCTGCTTTCACGCAGTTATTCACTGTGCATCGCAAGGCACTGAGATAAGGATTAGTCGTTCACCCAAAATTTGAACTGTTCTTCGTGATTTTCATCGATTGCATAGTTCTCTGTGGTCAGTGCGATAAAATTATCAGCAGCATGTCTCTTTGTTATGTAAGCCAATCAGTAATACCTAAATTAACAAGTAAAACAGGCGTGATTATTCACTCTGTTCATGCTGACTCTCATAGCGTTATTTCATGCAAACAGTTGATCAGGATCAGTTTTCATTATAAGATAATATGATACTTTGCCTGAACAAACTGCACTGTATCGAGAAGTGTAAAAATTCAATGTAATCGAATCATAGAGCAACATGACGCGATTAAACGTGTGTACAAACTATAACATATTAGCCCATTGTGTGTGTCTGAATCCGGGTGAAATTTTAAACATCACAGTTCATAGGTAACAAATAGCTGATGAAAAAAACAATCTGAAGAGGTGTTACGGATTATGCTTAAAAGTATTGCACTGGATGCTGGAAAACACCGTTCCAGCGCACTAACGAGATTGAGTGACTTTGGATTGGGAGAGACACAAGTGGACCTGAAATCTTACATGAGTGAACTGGTTTGAAGTCATTATATCCGGTCTACCGAAAAGTATGTCGATCGTTCGGTTTGAAAGTGTATCTTCTATAGTGGTCAATAACATTCGAAAAGCTACTTGGATTACAAGTTGTGATGAGAAAAACATGAACACCACATGAAAAAGGAGTTATAAAAACACCCGTCCAACATTTTGTGAGTGGGGGCAACCAGAGAAAAGTATGGAGTGTGATCAAGGGCCCTGTGAGTAATATGGACTGTTGGTGGGATTTACGAAATTGCTGGTTCTGTGTAACGAAACTGACTCTTAACAACGGCTTAGAAATGTGTACCCGTCCCTATGTCATGTTCATATTCGTTCGCCACTGAAATGACCAACAGATTATTTCTAAAAATTCAAAATCATGCATTTTGAAAGATGGGGATAGGTTAGTTTGTCCTGAGCTAAAAAACTGGTAGGTTGGGCAGAAAGTTTATTCTCTAGAACCCCTGGGGGGGCACATACGACCTCACACCACGTCTATTGAAAACGAACGTTGTGCACCGAGGAGTTTGCGCACGATGTCATTCGTGGCTCCCGGCAGCTGAAGCCGCCAATTTACTACATTTCCAAGTTGACTGTCACACATTTGATCGCAGCATTCGCATTCAGATAGACTTTCCAGCCAGCCTCTTTCGAAAAGAAGCACCAGACTCGAGTTTCGCTCTCATTAGAGCTCATCAGTAGTGCACATCCTTGCCACGACCAGGATTTGAACTCCGGCCACTCCAATCATGAGGCAACTGTGTGGACCGCTGCGCCATTGACCTCACCTCATGCACGAATGAATTATCAGATCTGAACGCTCAACCACTTTCGCTTGTAAGCAATGATCCGGTTGCCCGATCGTCTCGAGAGGAGAAACAGTAACTGCTCTGTTAACTCCAATCGATAACCCGCGATTAGGACTTCCAAGACAGGTCGAAATCTCCGATCTCATTAAACCTGCCTAATGTGAGATCAATGGCACAGTGGTCAACACGGTTGCCTCATGATTGGAATGGCCGGAGTTCAAATCCCGGCCGTGGCAACGATATGCACTACTGACGAGCTCTAATGAGAGCGAAACTCGAGTCTAGTGCTTCTTTTCGAAAGAGGCTGGCTGCAAAGTCTATCTGGATGCGAATGCTGCGATCAAATGTGAGTGATTTTCAACTTGGAAATAAATCAAATCCTCTAATTCTCATCAGTAATTTACTACATATTCATTGGCGTATGTCTCATTTCGTTATATATAAGTAGGCTGCATGTTAAATGCTGGAGTTCCGATGCGAACAGCAGTAAAACTTCTTGCACAATATGCTGGATCTGTCTACTGAAACAGGTTGAATAGTCAACTTTTTAAAAAGTATTAGAGGAGTTTAACGAATTTTGTCACTATCTTTTGAGGTTTGCCTCAGAATGCACACACCTTGCGCAATAAATCTAGCAAAATGTAGCTGACCAATTTAAAAAGTTAGAGAGAAGTCTTAGTCCAGGAGTCATCTACTGGAGTTAACAGACGAACGAGCAATCAAAGCACTACTCACAAGCGAGTGTGATTAAGCGTTTACATACGATACCGGCTGAGCGCATTGGTGAACATGGTCACCCCGTGAATCCGTGGTCGGAGTTCTAATCCCAGCCATATCAAAGATGTGCACTGCTGACAAGCTCTAACAAGAACGAAAGTCGAGTCTAGTTCTTTCATTCAAGAGGGGTCGATGGGGAATTCTGTGGGAATGCAACAGGTGCGACTGATTTGGGGTGGTATTCAATTTATACGAAAAGTACCCTTTTACTGAAAACAAATTAGGAGTGGACATTTTTGACAACATTCCGTGAGTGTGCAACTTCCAAAGATGGCTGGCAGTCTTCGGAAAAATGTGCTCCTTGTTATTGTTCTGGATGCACGCATCTGTTTTGAAGGGACAATATGTGTCAGTAATATCCACGAGGGTTATTCGATCTAGTTACGGAATTGTATGAAGTCTACCGTAGTTCTTCGTTTCAACGGATCTTCCGATTACTTTGAGAAATACTAGATATGTATCCTGTGAATATCAGCACTTCTGACAAGCCAGTGTGGCTGAACGTTCGTCTGTGTTGGTCCAGTCGTGCCTACTGTGGGATCGATGGTGCAGTGGACAACACGGTTGCCTTCTGAAAACGTGGCCGAATATCAAATTCCGTCGGCGTCAAAAATATGCAAAACTATAGAGCCTGAACAAGAGGGAAACTCGAGTGTAAGGCTTTTTTCCGAAAAGGGCTAGTGTGAACCGTTCATAGGGGCGTGACAACTGCGATTGGTTGTGAATGCTGTTCAATTTGTTACAGCCGGCGTCATTTTTTAAACTTGCGGGTCAAATTTCCACGAACACACGTATGATTACCATCTAATAATTGCATTCCACAACCCTATAATGTTTACAAGCCGATTTATTTGTATAAGTGCTAATATAGGGGCTGTCGTCTTGTACCAGTTTTAGAAATTTTCCTTGTTACACTGTTTCAAGTGACTAACTTTAAAACTGGACTGTTTTCTTCTCTGAGCCTCATAGGCTGTTGCATCCAGTGATTAAAAAATGTGGACTGTTTTGCTGTTGAAAAATAAGTGTTTCCCTTGCCAACATCACTGCATCCGATATTGCATCATAATATTGACCAGCATTCTATGTGCACCTAAAGTTGAGGCTATTTGTGTCATAATTTTGAGTGAGTAACTGAATATTACACTAATTCAAGATGATGATAACTCCAACCTCTTACCTTCATCTCTCTGCGTATAGCCACCAGAAATTTTGAATTTTTCATGTATTTTGGCAGCTTATCTCACATTTTTTGCAACTCGCCTTCTGTATAGAACACAAACTACCCAGTTTCAATAAGAGATAATGACGTTAATACACGTGTTTGTGCCATTTCGAACAGCATAACAGGGGTCCATCAGTAATCATGGTTAGACTTGCAACACGAAGGAATCAAGTTACTCGCAACTATGTTTGCTATAGTAAAACACAATCCGTACGCATTGAATACGCCCCAGGTAATATCAGGGGATAATTTCTCTCCCTGTCTGTTTAACATACTAACACAAGCACGACTGCAAATATGCTATCATTTACATTCGCCAGTGTCGTTATTGATCCACAAGAGTTTCATGAAGGTCAGTAAACTGATAGAAGGCACCTGTATATATGTTCTGTCATTTTCTAAACTTTAAAGGTAAAGTATTTCTATTAACGAGCTAGTTCCATCACGTCCAAAGAGTTTTTCTTTAAGGTGTATTACCAATTCACTAGTATCCATACTATCAACCCACTAATCAACATAGTGAACCCACCGAATTTCCCGAAATTTAGTAAATCGTTAAAAACGTAACGTCGAAAAATTAAGTTGTGCTAGTGAAGTGCAAGTCGTGATTCGCATAGACCGCTTTATCGCACACTTCTACGGATTGTGCACATAACTGTGATTTATACGGTGAAAAGCAGTTCCGTTAAATCAAGTTAATGTGTCCGTAACTGATCTCGTCTTAACAAACACCTTGCTGACAATCATCTTGTCTCCTGTGAATATTGGGTCTGATGCCTTGAAATTAGCTGATCAGGAATATGTTTTAGCTGAAAAAGTCGTTCACAAAGCCCGTGTACAAAAATGTGTTAAAATCCTTTCGGTCTACGGTTTTATTGACAAACAACTGGGAAATAACCAGCCAATCCAGACTGACATAGCATAATTGTCATAAACGGATTTGTGATAGCCACGCGTTCTCCATACGGTGTGCACTATGTTTTAATCCGTACTTCGCTGCGTTCAAGAACTATGCAAGGAAAGGTTTTTTCGGTTGCAATGTAGTTTTCCGTTTAGTGTGGAAAAATTAGGTGTTTTCCCTTTCCAAGCATGATACTGTGTTATCAGCTGGCTTTCCGGTTCATTCCGCTGGGATATCAAATTCAAAACATGGCTAAGCCGAAAGATATTTAGTAGTGCAGTGGACCATCTGCCAAGTTAAGTAAACATGGGTATTACTGGTAACAAAAATCAACGGTGTGTAATTACACAGGAAGGGATAGTGAATGATCCAAATAAAGACCAGTTTAGGAAAACCAAGCCGTTATATACTTCTCTTCTGTTTATTAATGAAACGTGACACAACCGACATGTACTGATTTTGAGCAAATCAATTACTGCGGTGGAAAGTTGAAAGCCTTAATAAAAACACCTCCTTGGATATGTTTTTTGTTGTTTCCTCTGCCAATTATCTCAGCGGAATAAATGCTCACATATCCACAGGTTCGACCCCCAAATAAAAAGTGATTTACACCAATCAGACTTTAATCAATAATACGATGTGTACACCAGTAAACATGAACTTCCGGCTTTGTACAATTATAAATTCGCATGAGTGAACAGGTATATAAGTCATGAACCTCAAAGAAAACTCGTTAGCGAACACAGCTGACATCGATTGTGAAAAAATCTGTTAACTTAGTTTACTGTTTATGTCAATAATAAGTAAGCTAGGTTTCTGATGAGTAGTCGGTAGTAGTAGGTTTGTTCAGAAGTCAAGCCAAGTTAAAAGTAACGGGAAAATGATAAAACGGGAGTCTGGAGAAGTACACAGTGGAATTCGAATAAAGCGGATGGGTTCTTGAAACACTGAGTTCCCTTTAAAAACTTCATTAGTGCAGAAAGTAGACATGTTCCTATATGACAACATTTTGTCTATTTTCATTAGTCGCACAGATGAAACATGCAGGTTAAGTACGACAGACAACTAGGGATAGACATATTGTGGACACGCATACAGTCACACCACTTATTGTCACCAACACCACAGGCAACCCTGTGGGTTGCTTCAACCACTTTTCTGCACATAGCGTCTGCAGGTGAGCTCTAATCAACACAGTTTCGCTAAAGGCTAATAGCTTCGGGTTCTGAATGCGTAACAATATTTCGAATGAGCCAAGTGGGTTAACTCAGTGACCAGTTATTATGAGGCGTTTCACATTAGAAAATGCGGGAATCCCAGTAACGAGCACACCGCTTTGAGATTGTTATGTCATCAGTTGTCTCAACCATTTCGAGACGTGTTCCGCTACTCGTTGAGACAGTTACCAATCTGCCCCGCCTATGTAAGCGTCATTGCAACTGCAGTTGGACTCACAGGCAACAAGAGAGACTAAATATTGAGACAAACTGCATTCGCGATTGTATAGAACTGTTTCTTTAGCGCTATGAACCAAGCGTAATTGAGTAGCCGCGTACCTGCAGGATAGGGCACACTTCGATTTGTGCTTGATGTCGTTGGCCAAATGATCTTCTGGAACTTGCAAAAATAGAAATATATCCCTTGGGGGGCTGTTTGGACCAACCCATTGTGCTTGTCCGTCTTGCTGTAAATCTCCGAGTTTTTGAAGATATCCATGTGCCACTAACGTTTTCTCAGCATATTTTGTTCTGTCTGTAGCTTATCAGGAGGGAAAATATGCCTGGCCCAATGTAACCACGCTCGTATGCTACTGAGACAAAGCTGGAGATGTTGCTCCCCACCATACTGCTTTGCGACGAACCGATCGTTGTAATGTTCCATTCTCACGCCTGGTGATGATTACATCTGAGAAAACTAAGCTATCTTTCCATCCCTATTCACCAGATAAAAATACATTTGGGTTAGAAACATATCAAAATGAACAACGGTGGTCAAAGTCAGCATATCATCCACGTACATTTTGTGCAATATGGCTTTGGCAATATTATTTGGGAAGTTTCGTTCTATCATCCCCAAAAAGAAGTCAGCTAATCTTGGAATTGACGGACCGCCCACAGCCACTTCTTCTATATATCTGTAAGAAAGTCCCTCAAAAGTAAACTTAACGTTTTCTGTAGACAGAAAGATGAGATCTTCGAAGTAATCAAGTGGAATGCCTATATATAACAGTCCTGGCTAAAGAAGAAATCATATAAACGTTCAACTGTTTCACGAAGAAGAACAATTGTGAAAAAGGAATGAACGCCAATCGAATACGTGGTTTCAGAACTCACTGACACACTTTCAAATGTTTCCGCTAGTTCGATGCAATCCTTTAGCCGATGGAAAGATGGGCTCTCTCAGGCAGGGTTTTTGCAACAAGTGTTGTACACATTACGAATTGATGACAAGCAAGATAAGAAGCCAACTGTTTGTGAAGAATCTCACTTTAAAAATCTACCAAGAATATAAAATCCCTTGACAGTAAACCAGAAAAGTAAACTGCTGGACAGCATATCCCGTAAGTGTCATGCACACATAAACAAGTTGACCGATTATATCATATGAGATGAAACAGAGGGTTTAAAAGCCAGACCTAAAATGTGGGTTTTCTGACTTTTGAGAAAACATCCGTAAGCTGAGATGACCACGTCATACTTTCTCTGAAGATAATCTTCAAATGTTCACTAGAAATTAGATTAAGTAGTGATTCATTGTTTAACCAAAAGGATGGAGGTGTTCAACAGAATTTGCTACCGCAGATGAGTTTTTCCTACACCAACAGCTCAACACGTATCAAATTTGTGTACACAGAATGGGGTCGGTATTTATGAGTGTTGTCAGCTTCAACAGAGAGACGAATGTCAGAAGAGCCAGACTGCAGAATTCCGGATAGTTTGAAAGTCCTAATAAGTTGCCAAACAGTGCAAGTGAATAGACCCGAGTCGGGCGTTTGACGTCTACAACGGTAGCATTACCATGTGATGAGTATACTGCGTAAGGTGGGAAGGGGAACACGGAAACGGCTGCGCTTTGTAAGATAACATGGCTAACGGTGTATGGTGATGACATTTCATCATAAAGTTTGGTCTTGAAGTAATTACGTAAAAGATCACCGGTTGGGGACTGAATGCCATATTCTCTGAAAGGCTGAAATTGCATCTCTTGATCGGTGTGCGGTAGCTACGAAACAACTGAATTTTACACATTTTAGTATATTTTGTTTTAGTATAGTTTGTTATACATCCATCGTGTTCACCGCTTAACAGAATAATAAAGGGATGATAAGACCGTTTATTACAACAACATCAATATCAACAACATAAGCAGGTACGAAGCCGCCAGTGCAATCGAAGACAGTACGCCCTGTGTGAACAAGAGGAATATGGACGAATAGTTCCCACGGAATAGCCGATGACGTAACACGCGGATGTATCATTTGTGGTTATCTGGCATGAAAACTGTCCACGAGATGATGCGTCGCTTGATTCGCCACAGGGTTAGACTGGCAGGTGGGTAGGCCGCGGATTCGTTATGTGCTTTAGTGAATATGGCTTTCGGGGGCTCAGCGATTCTCGCATGTGATCCAAATGGTGTCGCACCATTCACCCGTCTTCCGTTTGAGCCCGTATAATTTGTCCGTTAGCACATGTGATAGTAACCGGTTGCCACGTGCTTTCAGTAGGTGACCGCACAAGGGCGAGGTCAGACTTAAATACTGCTCACAAGCGAAGGTGGTTGAGCGTTCAGATTTGATAATTCAGTCGTGCCAGTGGCACAGTGGTCAACACGGTTGCCTCATGATTGGAATGGCCGGAGTTCAAATCCCCACCGTGGCAAGGATATGCATCATTGACGAGCTCTAATGTGAGCGATACTCGAGTCTAGTGCCTCTTTTCGAAAGTGGCTGGCTGGAAAGTCTATCTGAATGCGAATGCTGCGATCAAATGTAAGTGACCTTCAACTTGAAAG
Organism: Paragonimus westermani; assembly: GCA_008508345.1. Lineage (NCBI taxonomy): Eukaryota > Metazoa > Platyhelminthes > Trematoda > Plagiorchiida > Troglotrematidae > Paragonimus > Paragonimus westermani. Next base: position 155,497 of record QNGE01000694.1, on the reverse strand, counting down.
TAAACCAAATCCCCGACTACTCATCAGTAATCCAAAATACACGTCTGTTTAGCAATTATCTTTGTTTGGAGACATTGGGGAGTAAGTCCAACCGAGTATGGGGACACCGACCAAAGGTGAGTTCAGCAAGACTGATGCTGGTGGTTTCCTTGACAAGGTTCCGATAGACAAATAAAACGCAATCCAGATGCACGTGCAGAGGGGCATTAGTTTCATTCTTCACCGTCTGTACAGCACGTTCAGCCAGGCCGTTCGAAGAGATAAACTACTATCTTAACATGCTTGATCTTATTCGAAACAATCAAGTCTGCACATTCGGCGCTAGTAAACAAGGAACAGTTATTGGCCACAATAATTTCTAATAAACCAAATGTTGCGTAATTTCATTAATGTGCTAGTCGTTGTTGCTTTCGGAAGAATGTGAGCAGCAATCCATTTAGAATGGGCATCCACGATTAGTAAAATCATCTGACCTTCAAACGGGCCGAAAAAATTCCAAACAGTTTCACTTTTACTATGCTTGAGTGAGCACCATGGAGTTCATCAAGGATGGATGGTTGTAGGCTCTTCAGACTCACCACAGATGCTCTCCAAAACAGACATCCATTTTGAAGATTCAGTTGGTTCATTTTCGATCGGGAAGGTACAAGTTCGTCAGGTGTCCGCTCTGGCCATCCTACCTACGGGCACAGTCTGACTAAGGCTAGTACGGTGTCTCTGTCTGTTTCTCGTCGTATGTCGGTTGAAGTAGCAGGAAAGTGGTTGAACCGTTAAATAAGATACACAAGTTCTTCTGGGATAAATTCTACGGATGGTTTATCTGGTAATGACAACCTACTGCATTGGCAGCACTACTGAATCGTCCCGGGGTGGGTGTTGGTTTTCATAGTTGTAAGCAGATAAGATGAGAGACAAACGCATCATCCGCGGGAAGGCAATTTGTTGTGTCAATAACAAAATAAGGGACTTATGGTCCCTGAAAATTGTAAGCCGTCTTCTGAGAAGGTATCGGTGAAACCGCTTTACACCAAATATGACACTCAAAGTTTCTTGGTCAAGTTGTGGATAGTTTCTTTCTGTTATGTCAAGTGTCTGGAATAAGTAACAGGTGGGGCGTTGCGGTCTATCGGGGAGCGTATGTATTAACACGTATGTATCAACACCAAGACCGTATGGCGAAAGGTCGCATGAGAGTACGATTGATTTTCTGGGATCACAATGTAAGAAGAACGCGAGGTGAAGTAAGAATCGGTTTAGTTGTGTCGAAGACAACCTCATAAATTTGGGTACAATGCCAGCTTTTGGCCTGGCTCAGAAGCTGATAAAGGGGGTAAAAATGCTTCACTGCGAGAGGTATGAACCGATAAAACTGTTCCACTACTCCTACAAACGATCGACACCCTCTCACTTCTTTAGGGAATGATACATCTAATAGAGCTCGTACTTTCTCTTCCAGTGATTATAAGTCTACATTTGATGGCTTGAGTACAAGATGTTACAAACTGGGTGTCAAGGACTCACACTTTTCTCTTTTCAACACAAGACCTGCATCTGACAGTCTTTTCAATACCAAATCCAAAGTCTGCAAATGCTGCTCATTTTTGCATCTGGTGATCATATTATCATCAGGATACGCATCCGTACTAGGCATATTCTTGACAAGGGAGTCAATGACACATTGAAAAATAGCAAGTGCAAAGTTAATTCCGAATAGGAGGTGTGCCACGAAACAATCTTACAAGAGCGTTAGTCGTAGCGCAGGGACGCGAATCTTCATTTAGTTTAATCTGTTGGTGACTCAGGTCCATTTCTGTAAAAAGTTCACTCCCAGATAAGGATGCGTGTATGTCCCCAATTTGGGATAAGGGATAACGATCGAACTGTTACACTTGGTTCACAGTTGTTTTGTAGTCATCACAAGTTCTAACTGCACTGTCTGGTTTTACTAGGGGTACGATGGGCGCTGCTAAGTCAGAATAATGGATGGGTTCAATTGTACTTTCCTTCTGGGACCAGCATATTTCACTCTTGAGTTTAATACGAAGGCGTTTGGCATGGTCCGGGCCTAACAGAACTCTGGTATAGCTTTTGGTATGAGTTGCAGATGTGTGGCATAATTTCGAAGTTTTCCAAACGTCGTCTGGTCAAACAAATTCGCATGTGCATTCAAAACTGTAGATAACCGTGACTAAACCTCAGTTGTATTAATACTGAACAGAATATCAGAAAGATGTTTTATCCGGCCTCGACCAAGTGTATTTGAACTCGATCCGTTAGTCCCATGAATACGCATGTAATTTAAGCAATTGTTATAGAACACAAACACGAGAGGTACCGATAACATACACCGTTTGGTCAGTATAAGGTCGCGAGCGAATTCTTGGTGTGTCCATCCCTGGATGATGTGATATGGCATCCGATTGCAACAGTGTAACGGCCGACTTAGTGTCCAGCTCGAATGCATCTTGTTGTCTATTTGCATTCAGGAAGACAAAAAGACGGTGTGTCTTACACTAATCTAGGGCTATGGTTGATTGTTACATTGTTAATCCGCTAAATATTCACGTCCTTTTCGGTTAGATTAGTTGACCTGGAAGTAGACAATTTACAAGCATTACGTTTAAAAAGATACACTTTCTGAGTGTGACCTTTCTTCCAACAGAATCTGCGAATCAAATTTAAATGTGGACATTTAGTCGGTTCTGAGTGATATATGCCACAACGATAGCAACAAGGCTCCATACGATGGTCGACATGCGCTATCAGTACCTTCTAGTTTTTGAGATATACATACAAGCCTGCCTTCCGAATTTCATCAGAAACACTCACCTTATCGGTAAGGTACACTGACCATCAAGATGGTGACGACAATCCATTCATTATCATACTTAGACCAACCGCTTAACCTTGAACAATTGATCATATGTCAGCGTCTCAGAAACAACGGCGATAACCGGGGTTCAAATCCCAGCATCATGAAACGATTTGACTGAGTGGTTTACTGATAACCCCATTAGTCAATAGTTTCATTCTCCTGATTGTCTGTGTCGTATGTGCCCGGTACATTCGAGATGATATTAACTGTGTAGTTAAATTTAACCTACTCTGAACTAATATACCGTATTCAGGGCCTTACTTAACACACATAAGATAATAAACACTTTGATTCCGACCTGTGAGAAACGGTTGCATGCAACTTTATTCTGACCTAGGTTTTGGCGAGACATTGTGGTCTGCACTGTTTCCGCAGTTTTCCAACAACGACTAATGATCTCAGTGGTAACGCGCAACTGTTCTTATTTGTTCATCAGATCAGGACTGTATCAGTCCCTTAGAAGCACTTTCCCGATGACAACATTACGGAACTAGTTCGTTACTTCACTTCTGATTACTTCGAGCGTGAAAGACAAACTACCTTGCGCATTCCTTCTCCTGCTGTTGTATAGCGGAATGGGTAGGTCAGACGACTAGGCGTTTGTCAAGAGGGTTCAAAAAGATTGATAAACAGATTGGGAATAACACAACGTTACGAGCAAGTTGTAATACTCTACGTTTCAACCACCTCGAGTGGCCTTCCTCAGGGTTCACAAAACATCATCCTATTTGGCTCGGGGTCAGTTTGACCAAAACCGTTAACATCTCAGTTGTTGCACATCTTGCCGCGTTGATCCAAAGCAGGTCTTTCGCACAGTTTACAAAATTTCGACCAAACGCTCCCAATTCGGTCCAACAACGGATGCTAACCTCCATGGGATCGATTGTACGCAACCCGCTTCTTTGTTCCCGAAAGAATTTGGTACCGACCCTGCAGCTGCTGTGGTCAAAGAACACATTACTGACATCAACATCAACTGTTGTGGCCCAGTTGTGAACAGATCCCTAAACCACTGGTCAGAAACACAATTGACTCGGTGGTTCAGTGGCCCAACCCGTTTGCTTGAAATTTTGTACACTGTTGTGCGCGCCAGTGGTAGCTTTGTTGATACTGATTCAATTCTGCTGAAGCTAATTTATCGTGACGATTTGCTAAAGACTTCTTGGAAACAGTTGTTCGTCACCGTTGTCTTCTGTGACTCAGTAGTGATTTCGTCAAGTATCAGTTGACACACAAAAACAAGTACAGTCATCTGTTACACATGGTAAAATCATACAAGTGAACCTGAGTTCAGTACATGTTGCCTTGCTGCTGTCAGCTTTCTACCATTCTGTATTTCAGCTGTTACAGAATTCACCTGTGATCGAGCAACCGAACTCCCAGGCTGTTCGAACAGCAGCACAGAAATCCGTAAGCAACTACTAACGAACGAAAGTCTGCTAAGCATACCAGTAGTTAGCGGAGCGATAGTGCTCACCCGGACATAACTATATGCCACTGATTGTGCAAGTATAGCACAACTTTGTGAAACAACATCTCCAAGTACCGCTAATAAAAACACAATGAGGTAACACAGTTTGCTTGTCAGTAATCTGTTTTGCTAGATGTACAGAGTTCTCTTGGAAATAGTTGTATCTGGATCGGACAAATTGGGAATTCTCTTTTCACACGATTTTAGGGTGCGCGGGTCGTCGAATTCAGTCCTGGCCCACAAACCGTCCTATAATAGTAAACTTCTCACTGCCCTCTGGTTTGACACCATCGACTTGCTACCTGATCTAATAGATCTGCGAGCTTCAGCGGAAAAACTGTCAGAAACTATGTTCGCTTTCGAAATGAGCAACTGTCAGCGCTGGATCTTGAAAAAGAACAATGTTATTAGTGAACAAGCTGACTGGAGGATTTAAGCGTACAACCCGTTGCTTTCGAGACCTTCTTTCTATAGAAACATATTGGGAGAATGCAAACACAGTGCTTTCTGGTTGAACCATAAACACAATCAGAAGGGTCAATAAGTTAGCGGAGTTCGAAACTGAGCATATCGTCCGCAGATGATGATTGTCTCAGAATAAATTGTTTCCGTTGAGATAAAAAGGTTTTATGCTGTATAGTTTGCTCCCAACTGTTAGACCATTTTGTTTTCCTTTGGTGTATATGAAGGCTTATATCTTAACCCCAAGAAAATGTAGTTCCAACTGCATTTCAAAAAATGTGTTGTTTAAGCTTGTGTCCAGAACTGAAACCTTGGTAATAAACGACCAGTCACGAAGGAAATTACCGAACTCAAGCTTATATCTTGGCAGCAACAACGAAAATAATAAAGAAACAACATTATTTCAATCATTTCTAGTCAGCAACTAACTTACCAGCCAGAGATTTCGGTATTAATGAAAGATGAAAAAAATCGGTCATCCAGTTTCCAAGTATAGTCTATTGAAAGTTAGAAGTAGCATAACTCTTCTGTTCTTTATTTGATAAGCTACCGGTGAAACGAGGCTTCAAGTAGTCCGTCTTAATCGTGGTTGCAGTGGACCGACGTCGAAGCAGGTCATGTGTTTTTAAGCACCATGTTAACAGTCAGGCTGAGAAACGCGATAGTATCATCTCCCACTACATGATGATTGTAGAATAGTACACACTTTCTAACATATGATTGAGCGAAGCAGATTTCTACAAAGGACTGACTAACCACAGACGGTAGTGAATGTCTGTTATGCCTCAGTGGAAGAGATCGTATTTAGCTGGACAACTTGTGTACACTTCACACGTTTATCCGACCGGGCAGTAATATCTTGTCCAAATTATAACAGCTCGTCACAGAACTCAATATTAACAAAACCTTAGACACATCATACGGTATGCTCACTTTCTTTGCCTTACTGTCACAAAATAAAGCTTGTGGCAATTTGTAAATCTCGTCTCGTAATACAGCAGCCGAGGGTCCGTTCCTCTGATCTGATTTATAGCTGTGGACTTCACTCTTACAAAATCATCTCAGTTGTGGTTGAGTACAATTTTGTGAAAACTATTCTAACTGTCCCTATACAGTGTTCTCACGCTGTCTTTCCCAGGCGAAATGCTTATTATTTGCAGTCTAATGGAAGAGACACTTTCTTGTTCATAATAATTTAGACTACAGTGTCATACACTGCCCACTGTGGATGTTCTCGGGAAATGTGGAAACCATCTAGTACACAGAAGCACCGACTATGTATACAGATCTATGATATGTAACTTGGTCATAAATACCCATATTACCTAGCCTGACGTCATTCCACCTCATACTGACTGAACTAGAGGAACTGTTTCTTGTTTAACAGTAGGACCCATACACAAAAAATCTAAATCCGTTAACAAGAAGAAAAGAAACCTCAGAGTAAAATAAACTATTTTTCAGTGACAGATGACATCAGTCATAAGCACAACGCAGATGGGTGCTGGTAAAATACTGTCTGACGTAGAAGGTATTCATCGTCAATACCACTTTCTGTTGCGGTATTCAACAGAAAGCAAGGATGTATTGCCGCCTTCTCAAATAAAAGAAACGCAGACTTTTTATTCATCTGTCGTAAAAGTAGCCCCTTTGTTGAACCACGCATTATGATTGTCACCTAGTTTTTTTGGCATGTTTTTCTTTATCAGCGTAAAAGCTTAATTTCCTGCCTGAAATTGGCTGCACTGGTTCCTTAACTGTCCAGCTATCTAACCTGGAGCTTCCGTTTCAGGTTGTAAAGACTAAAATAAACAACATATTTGATAATCACATTCAACAGTACACTTCTGATTAGTTTGTTTTTTTCATCCACTTTTGTTTTACTCAGGCCGTTAATTTGTACTATCCGTCCCGGGGTTAAAAACACAATTCGCCTCGCGTCTCGCTAGATTGACATGCTTTCTTTGTACAATCTATTTTCCAGGGTCGGTATCAATATACACAAAGGTAAACGCGCTGACCATTGGTATCCTTTGACATTCGGTTCTCGATAGTGAGAACGGACTGGGTGTTATTATGTCGGACTGTTCCAAGAAGCGTCAAATGAATTTCTTTGCCAATAAGATGATGAAGCAGACAAACAGATTAGTGACGAATGGGTGAACGCGGTCTCTTTGTCACTGAGATGACTGTGCAGTCTTACCCTAGCACGCACAGTCCGCGGTTCGTTTTACGAAAGGCTGAAAGTTTGAAACAAAATACGCAGTTGGGCTACGAAATTCATTGTATAGAATTGAACCAACTATCTGTCTCATGACTGGGGTAATGGTTAACCTCAAAGGGAAACCCAAAATGTTTTGGTGTAGTGAAATGGTAACTCCTTAATTATTCACAATGAGGAGGGGCTGTAAAAGGTGTTCCCACCTTGTTTTCAGTGATTGCTTACCCGGAGATTATTGTACCATCCGGAATTTGAACCCACTTCTGTTGTTCCCCAGATCGCTAGTTCCTAGGATTCGTCTATTCTCGTCTACAACATCACCACTCCCAATTGAACAACCACTGGGCAACATGGTTTGTGAGGGTTAGTCCGCACAGATTCCATAGACACGTATTATAAACTCTATTGGCACGCTTGTGCAGAGGTAGAGGAACTGAGTTACTACTTGCTCAGGGTGGATAAAACTATCTGTTCTTGTTATGGGCGTCATAGCAGTTGTTCTTCATGTAGTGATTTATGAATATCAGTCGGTTACTTAATCAGCCACTCTCATTCGTTCCAACAAGTCTTGACAATTATGCGACTGGGTAGTTCTTTCACTGCGAATATTGACTCATGAAATCCCGTGTACAAAAAGAAATTGTGTGAGAAGGAAAAACCATCAAAAATGCCCACGTATGCCCTAGGCCAGAGGGTGAAACAAAGCTCATTGTCACTCATTTGTCCGTTGGAATACCACAGGCTCATTCAGTGTTTCTAAATAATAGAACACTATCCGAAAGGTCAAATGTGTGGGTAATTGGTAACATCGCCTGGCAATTACAGCGGGTAGTGTACTCAAACGTTTGGAGATCATAGGCCCTCTTCAATGGAACGCAGACACTTACGCCATCAGTCATCACAGGGTTTCTTCCAACAACCAAATTTATATTGTCCACCTTTCTAAACGGAACAAACACCAACTTAAGAGTCTTGAACTGTTTGCTACAGATAGGTTTCCTAGGTTGACTCAATTTATCAAAATACCCCTACCATAAACTTCTGGGGTGTTCCAACTTCTAAAATTAGGTAATATGCTTTTGATTGAAAGCTCCAGATAGTAAACTTCCAGAGGATGATAAACTGAAGGTAAAACGCTCTTGATTACGTCATAGACAGGTCAGTTGTTTACGATGCATGCAACAGTGATCTGGGTAATCGAGCTTTGAGATGATTCTTCAACAAACATGGCAGATTGTCAACTTGAGTCAGTGTATCCATTTTTATGGTGCAGTTCACTTAAAGCGTGCATAACGGAGGAAGTTTGCTCACTCGGGTGGCATTTGTTTCTCGAAAATCTGATTCCGCAGAAGGCATCATTAATGAGCCCTTCGTTCTCCGCATGTGCTCACAACGAGCCAACATTTAAAATCTTAAATCACACCGTATCGTCCTCCTGGACTGTTAAAAGTGGGCCACGTCACGAACACACGTGTGTGGAGGCAGTGATTGCGAAGGGTGTCTAGTAATTTGTGATAGCGTTTCCAGCTTGCAGATCGAAA
>QNGE01000694.1:124476-144690 GCA_008508345.1 Paragonimus westermani | reverse complement strand
GTGGGTAATTGGTAACATCGCCTGGCAATTACAGCGGGTAGTGTACTCAAACGTTTGGAGATCATAGGCCCTCTTCAATGGAACGCAGACACTTACGCCATCAGTCATCACAGGGTTTCTTCCAACAACCAAATTTATATTGTCCACCTTTCTAAACGGAACAAACACCAACTTAAGAGTCTTGAACTGTTTGCTACAGATAGGTTTCCTAGGTTGACTCAATTTATCAAAATACCCCTACCATAAACTTCTGGGGTGTTCCAACTTCTAAAATTAGGTAATATGCTTTTGATTGAAAGCTCCAGATAGTAAACTTCCAGAGGATGATAAACTGAAGGTAAAACGCTCTTGATTACGTCATAGACAGGTCAGTTGTTTACGATGCATGCAACAGTGAACTGGGTAATCGAGCTTTGAGATGATTCTTCAACAAACATGGCAGATTGTCAACTTGAGTCAGTGTATCCATTTTTATGGTGCAGTTCACTTAAAGCGTGCATAACGGAGGAAGTTTGCTCACTCGGGTGGCATTTGTTTCTCGAAAATCTGATTCCGCAGAAGGCATCATTAATGAGCCCTTCGTTCTCCGCATGTGCTCACAACGAGCCAATATTTAAAATCTTAAATCACACCGTATCGTCCTCCTGGACTGTTAAAAGTGGGCCACATCACAAACACACGTGTGTGGAGGCAGTGATTGCGAAGGGTGTCTAGTAATTTGTGATAGCGTTTCCAACTTGCAGATCGAAAAGGAGTATTTCGATTACTGTGAACATAGCGTGATCAATAGTGAGAGCAAGATTGTGGCAGTTCACACTGCTTGATCATATTTAGCATATCGAGAAACGTAGCCACCGAGGTGGTTCATCAGACTTGACTCACTAAGAGTGTATCAGATCTGACACCTCTTATCTGCTGGATGGTGTAGTTTGAATGAGCCAAAATGCGACATTTGTCATTCTAAGTATGACCCTATCAGTGCAGAGAGGATCAGACACGAAGTAGGTGCAAGGGAAACTTTAATCCACACAATGTTCTGCGCTGGGACAAGTGAACTGAAAGATGTACAACCATGAGTCCTGAAACATCGGTCTATCCACGTTTCATAACCGGATAACTGGAAGTATTTTGCATTGGATATGGAGCTCAGCCCTGACACCCATACTGCTGACTCTCTGGTTCAGCCTGTTTTCCAACAGTTATTTGACATGCCGATAAGCAACGACTTCTTCCCTTAGTTGAATTTCAAGTTTTGCTGACTGTTATAGTGGCTCTAAAATGAAACGTCCTGATACACCGTTGTGAAGAAGTGTGTGATATATGAATTTGAACTCCTTGTCTACCGAAAAGTTTGAACGTGATATATGCCCTGGTGATCTAGGTATATATTCTGGGATGGGTTGAGAAAAATGTGGAAATCTTGTACATAGCCATCCACATTTTTTCAGCGCACATAGCTTCTGGCGTTCTTTCGCGATGTGTACGGTCCTTGCTGGCTCATACCCCAGAACTAGGTTCTACCATGTCCCTCAACGTGAATACAACAGACTCCTGAAAGTGATCGATGACGACATCGATGAAATCCATTTCCTTTTGGGGATTTCCAATCTGTTTGGCAGGACGGTGAAACGTACTACGATCGAACTAATCTAGGAATGATCTAACCACTGGAGGTGCTAGTTGGGACCCTGTCGCACACAGGTTACCCCTCGGTGTAGCGTGCCGGTTAATAGGTGCTGTATGGCGAAAGCGTGCCAGAGTAGAAGCTCTTTTAGTTCCAGTGTTCCACCACCAGATCTGATCTGAAGCAAGTAGTCACAGATGAAGTTCACTGTTTTTAACAAGCATTTCCAATCAATTGTCAGTACCAAGCGGATCAAGCAATTTGCATATTTTCTTATGGACGTACCCGTCTGCTTCAGAACACTCTACTAGTTGAGACATGTGTGGAGGACACCACTGCAGGCTTTCAATGCCAAATGATAGACAGGAGCATAAGCAGAGGTATGTAGGTTCATAAGATGTGTTGCGTTACTGCGGCCGAATCGAAGGAACAGAAAATTCCAGATAACAGTGCCGCAAAAATGACTATGTTGTAACTGCCCGGGGGAGAATAAAGTCCGCCACATACAAATCCTTATCACTAAAGCGATCTATGAAAAATATTAGTCCACCTGTGGGGTGCCCTCTGAGTAAATGCGGAAAACAGGCTGATTACCTTCAGTCGTACAACGAATAGCGAGGTTATTTGTAACACTGCTGACTTTCGAACTGGGATGTTCTCTGTTAGTAAGTCCCACTAGTCTAGCATCCGTTCAACTTTTAGTCATGTTTCAGGTCACTACCGTGCATCATTTTCCAACTAGTTGTTACGCAGTTAACCATTCTTGACTAGGCTGACTTGCGTGACTGTGTCCAAATGTGGCTCCGCCCACGATTTACTGATTTCGTCAAAAGATACTGTTGTTACCAATAGATTGCTTTCAGACTCTTTGTCCATTTTCGGCCGTGCGTGGCTCAATAATCAGACTTGAAGCATTAAGTTCAGACTCACCTACCAAACGAGGAGAGTCTAAAAGTTTCGCTGATTTACTAAATCATTCTACACCTACACAAGTTGCATAGTTAGTTCACTGGTTGAAACCTTCCATAGAGCCTTGACAGAAAATATGATGTGGCATAGACTCTTGTGCTTTCCATCTCGTCCAGTCACAATGGACGGATATGTCCAGAAACTACTATCCGTCACGCCAAAACAACGTCCTAAGAAGGTTCGCTTTGCATATCAGTATTAATTGTTCACCTAAGCCTGCTCGAGCGCATGCAATTAATCACACAAAGCATCGTTCAGGTGACCTTGGCCGAATGATTTTCAGAGTGCGGACCTCCAGACGCCCTCGCCTTTGTCAAGTTACACCAATGTGTGAGTAACAACACAGTTGAGAGGCCTCTTTAAAAAAGAAGCACTAGACTCGAGCTTCATTCTTGTTAGAGATCGTCAGTATGGCATATCCTTACCACGGCCGGGATTTGAACTAGGGCCACGCTTTCATGAGGCAACCGTGTTGACCACTGCACCATTCACCTCGCATTAAGCACGACCGAATTATCAAATCTGAACGCTCAACCACTCTCGCTTATGAGCAATGATCACGTTGCCCGATCGTCTCGAGAGGAGACACAGTTACTGCCTGTTAACTCCAATCGATAACCCTCGATTAGGACTTCCAAGACAGGTCGAAATCTCCGATCTCATTAAACCTGCAAGGCGATATTTTAGATTACCAATGAGTAGTCGGGGATTTGTGTAATTTCAGGTTGAGCAAACCACCAATATGTCGGGCTGTTTAAATTGCCTAGCAGATTTATGACGGAGAATTAGAATCTTCATCTTCATCAGTACTTTTGACGAGGGTGTTTTCTCCAGTCTCCGTCAATTTCGTTCGTCGTTAGACTCCGTCTATCCACTCGTTTCGCTTTTCTCCATCATAAGCAAGCAACATGGGTTTTCAGACTCCATGGTACGACAAACCGAATAACAACAACCACTTTGTGTTTTAGAAAATAACAGTTACTTTTTAGTAATGTACAACATTACTGGTATCTGCCAAGCTCTCGTGGTCTTAATCAGTGGATATTAGAAAGTTAGATAAACTTCACACGTAAAACGAATCGATTTTGGTTAGACTGTATCAAGAGCTTGATTCAAGCTTCAATTCAAATGAAACGGTATACACCGAAGCCGCAGACAGAGAGTCGCTTCTCCATACAGTATGGCTGACCACATGCTCGAAGCAGTTCTGATTGAAATGATTATAACCACAATAAACCTGTACATAATTTACAAAAAGCTCTGAGTGCATTACCATCTCAGAAATTAACACAAGTTTGGAGCAAACAAGTAAGACTATCTAGGGCATGCTCTACCAACACACTTCAACCGATCACTTCGATTACGATACGTGGACAATTCTTGATAAGTAGGCAACAGTTCAAGTACGTGTGAAATATGAACTCGTCACTGGCTGCAATAAGAATAGCACAATGAACCAGAACTAAACTAGTCAGGTTCAAGTGGGAAAATTGAAATTTCAAACAATTAATCTTGCGTATTCCGAATTCCGTCCAGGATTTAATTGCTTTAAAGTAGACAAATTGCTGCTAAACGTGAAACACTGTATTGTATTTTACTTGGCGAAACAAACAAGATTTGTTTAATACTGCGTGTTTGGGTGTTTGAGTCACTGACGACGTTGATTGTGGTACCGATTTGCATTATATTAATTTTTCCTCGAACGATCGATAAAGTGTTCACTTTTGTCCGAAATCTAGTTATGAGCTCGAGAAATATAAGCAAATTAACGCAAAAAGGAGAAAAACATATTCGGAAATGTCAAGCATCAATATTCTGTTCAGTCCCATAATCAAAGTTGCTAAATTTTGTTCGTTGTTCACAGTGCTCGGTTGGCATTCAATTGATTGTTTTGTAAAGGGAGTGGAATAGTTTTCGATCATATTTTTCAAGGAAGATAATCAAGTTATCCCTAAAGCTGAATTGCGAAAAGTGGGCTTTCAGTGTGAGTAAAACTGCTAGAATAAATTTGGGGACACTTGTTTAAAATGGACGTTAGCCAACTGTATTTTTCTACGTTCTGAATAATGGGTATCACGAATATCTTCCAGGGCAAGTGCAACACACTAACAACCCTTTGGGTTAGATAGAACTCCCCAAGGGGGAAGACAAGAAGCCAGGGGTGATAGTAGAAAACTGAAGAGAACACGCAAAATTCAGAATGGACAGAGCTTGTCGACTTATCTGCTTCGTATGGTATCTTATTGCTGATTACGAAATGCACGAACCAGTAACTAGTCAGGAGAGTCTTATTCCACTAGCAGTCGGCAGAGAGAAACGTACATACAGCGCAGTGAATATTTCATACAATCCAACAGCTTTTTGACAAAAAACGTCCTTTCATCACGACTATTACCCAATATGCAACAAATAGGCTGTAGGCACTTTTGGATTGTTAACATGGATGAACTGTTTTCTTGGGAGAAACTGCATGCAATGGATTTACAAACCAGTGTTTTATTTAAAAGACAACGCCTGTTTGCTGGGCTTTATGTGTTACTATACACTATTGTCATAGCAAGCAAAAAGATGAATTCCCAATCTCCAAATTTGGGATTATTTTAAGTATTGAAAATGACACAACCCTAAAGCGCTTGTTGCGTGCAATGTTTCGCAAGGGAAGACAGCTTGACAGGTTTTTCCATACCGTTCGAAACATACGCAGATCTTAGATGAGACCCAACTGTGAAAAGTCAGGGTTCCGGCTGGATTCGAACCAGCGAAAGACACAGCATGCCTCAACGCGGCAAGCGCTCTACCAGCCGAGCTATGAAGCCACACCGGGAGCTCCGAAATTTCACATTTGGACTCTGTTACCAACCCGTCCCACTGTCTCATATGGAATCCACCAAATGATTCAGGGAATCGACTGCCCCGGCAGCATTTCTCAAACAGTTCACGCTGGAACCCACCAACGCCACTGCTGAGCATAGGAATTGTATTATTAATAAGTAGTGGGACGGGTGGGTAACAGAGTCCAAATGTGAAATTTCGGAGCTCCCGGTGTGGCTTCGTAGTTCAGCTGGTAGAGCGCTTGCCGCGTTGAGGCATGCTGTGTCTGTCGCTCGTTCGATTCCAGCCGAAGCCCTGAATTTTCACAGTTGTGTTTCATCTAAAATCATAAATCTGCCACACTACTTATTAGTAATACGCAGATCTCTTCAGATTGTAATATATCATTCAGTTAAACGCCAAAGCACACCAAACCTGATTTCGCATTCCAGAATGGTTTGTCAAGTTCTGTGCTGTTAAATTACCAGTGAACGTGAATAATGTGAAACTCATCAGATGACTTCATACTCTGGTAGAGGCGGACTCTCTTCAGATGCAGGACTGACAGTCCGCAGGTGTTGTCATTTCTTCTTCTGAATGGGTAGGAAAAACAGAAAGCCGAACTTGACACTAGGGTATATTGCACACACTATGGCCTGCAGTTTGTAGCCCGGAACACCAGATGGAAAGATCTGTTAAATTCTCTCCAGCCTTGATCATTGATCCGTTCCACGACAAATGCAATAATGAATTGTGGAAATTCGGCGAAGAAATGGCGTTATTACGAAATAACATGAAGTCGAAATATATAACGTGTAATATCTCCTGTCAAAAACTTTCGTTGCAGGAACAAATCAACGAATGCTATCCGGGTTTGGATGAGAAAGTGAAGTGTCTCATCACGTTTATAGGAGGTTTAAGCTTCAACTCATTGGCACAACTTTTAACTAAACATTGAAAACGTGACATTTTGATGTATGAAAGGCGGATGCTCTTGCCAACTAGTTTGCATTTTTATGGCGACTAGTCGAATTAGGCTTTCTGCACCTAAGTCCTGGGTCAAAATCGTTAGGACACTCATAATCTTATTCTTAATCATTTGTAACGCCTCACGAGCTGTTTTGCCTACCCCTTTACATTTGCCGCGGCCAAAGGTTACATTATTGACCTCAACCTAAACTGCTGTGACCTAACTGTGAACGCATCTCTAAACCACTCATCACAAACACCAGTGACTCGGTGGTTCAGTGGTCTAACCCGTTTGTTTGAAATTTTGTACACTGTTGTGCGGATCAATGGCAGCTTTGTTGAAACTGATTCAATTTTGTTGAAGCTAGTTAGTCGTGACGATTTGATGAAGACTTATCGAAAACAATTGTTCATTCTCAGTGCAATACGTCACGGGCTGCCCATTTCTTGCCAATAACCAACCAAGTCCACTGCACAGCCTAATAACGATAAACTGCTTCAGTCATGCTCATTCTTGTTAGTTATTGAAAAATCTGGGAAAAATTCCACGAAATTCCAAGGACACCTCGTACTTCCTCAGCTCCTCCTCGAGATCTCGTTGCATTTTATGTTCTCCAGAGTATCCTACATTAGATTTGACTTCAATAATTTCATAACAGCCACAAGATATTTAGAAGCCCTGTCAGAAAACAGATAATTGGAAAGGCGCTAAAAAACATCCCTAGGAAAACATCGATCTGTTTTTGTTTAAGTATGACGAGGCAGCCCATACAATACACGTATTTTGCAAAGAAAAAATCATATTCTTCGAGGTGTAATGTTTAGCTATTGGGATGATGTTTAGTTGAACTGTTACATTCCTTTGCACACGCAGATTGGTAATTTGCAACAACCACTAGCCGAAATTCGTGACCTAAGAAATAAATTATCGTAAGCGTTCGTTCAGAATACGATCCAAATTATCGGTGATTGATTGTCACTGGTTTTCATGCCAAAGTACAATTGAGATTTTTTGACAGCTGTGGAAGAAGTACCTTGATGCGTTGTCTCTATTCGTACTGTTTGTATCTCTTCGCTGCGGGCCGAGATATCAACAAAAGCCGGTCTCTCTCCACTTTTACCGGAGCTGGACATCTTCTTGAGGGGACTTTTCTGTGATATGATGATTTAACTAGTAAATTCATATCGAATTGTATGTCACCTTTCCTTATGTACAACACATATTCGTCGCATTCGACTGTGGCTGTTCGTTCGAGGCTTAAGACATCCCGTGCAATTCTTGTTTTGGCGGCATCGGCTATCGTGCTTCCTATCATGGCTTGAATATATAGTGGACTCTTTCGGAAAGTGTCCAACGTACAAATTAAAATTACTTCGCGATCCGTTGAAATGATCAAGTGCGCCTTCAAAAGTTGTAGTTTTTTTCGTAACCTAATGTAATTATGATAAACCTACTTTCCCCTGTTGATTTCATTCGTGGTAAAGATGACCGTTCATTCGCCCGGACTGCACCAAGATCACATTGATCACATGTAACGTATTTGAGGCAGAATACGTGAATTTTCAGGTATGACGATTACAATGACATCTACAACCGGATAGGTTATGCGGACATACAGTGGGTTATATCTAAGACTCAGCAGGGTGAGTCCTACATATTTGAGCCAAAGTTTAAGATGTAGAAAGCTGTTGAAGTACTGTGTGGTGCACCACCCCTACGCCAGTTAACTTTCACATATAAATCGAATGTGTTGAGATAGTGTTGGATAGATGTGACATCGTGAATTCAATGAAGCTAACCTGTTCCCGTAATCCTTGTGATAATAGGTGTATGTCAGATGTGACATCAGATGCTATGAAACACTGCGTTGCTTATAGATAAGGGATATTTTCTGGTTCGTAGGAAAATGTCTGTTGAACCGCCTTTTAAAAACAACCCATCCTTCTTCATTTTGATTGTCACGTTAACTTTGGTGTGGATCAAAAGTGTTCAGATTGTCAACAGTGCTCATAACTTTATCGGATGTGATGATTTTGAGAACCACGTTCGTGCTCAGAGATCGTTGACAGGCCTTCGTTTTTTCGTTTTTTCTGATGAATTGCTGTCTTCCATATTTGTTAAAGAGCTTAACAAGATATAATCCAGGTAAGTATGATAGACTTTTATGAGTTGTCTTATATTGATGTTTTATTTTCCTTGGTGATCTAGGACTGCCTCATAGGCGAGGGTTTTGAAGGTATGGCGCCGTCTCGAAAGTGTACCGCTCTGATGCGTAAACGAGGAAGGATCATAGAAGAAGACTCTGTGTACAAGGTTTTGACCTGATGATCTATTAAGAATGTCTCAACTACGTTTCATCCTTAATATTGCTTAGCGCTTCATTCCACGCCAAAATTGCTTTTGCCTTGACCGCAGCCGCCGTTCCTACAGAGGAGGCCTAGAAAAGAGAACAAACCCAGACCGTTGCGCAACTGAATTTCTAAGCATGAGAATATGGCAACCTCATGAGATAATCCCACGTTTGTTGTAAATATTTTCATGGTATGCTTCACAAATTGGTCCAAAAGACAGGGGTGTCAAATAACGTACTGTGGTTACGATATGCAATTTTCACGCTTTATTAGCAACATGAAATAGGTGCGTTGCGGTCTATCGAAGCAAAAAGATTTGTAAAACATTTGGTGGTCATTTTTGTCGCAGGCCATACATAACTTTATTGTGAAGCATATATACCAGAGTACGTAAGTGCCACAATGTTGATTTTACCGTACTCGCTTATACTTGATTTCCACAGTGTTTTGGATTACCTCAGAAACAAGATCTCAAGCTGACAGTAGCACTTGAGCCTCAAACAGACACCAAAGGGCCTGGTAGTCTCTTGTTCGAGCACATCCGTCAGAAGAAGTTTAACTGAGATCCCGGCGTCTAGTTGTTACAAGCCAAGTTTTTGTGCACTACACTAATGGGGTAACATCAAGTTAATTCCAATAATACTATCCACCTCATCATAAATGAATCATACAAGTCCAATGTATTAGATTGTAATAGTTTCGTTTGGTAACGATAAAGGTCGTTCGTTCAAGTATTGTCCTGCCAGACGTGTTGAACTTGTTGTGATTGTAGCCAGTGCAACCTAACCACTCGAACGGAACTCAACCGGTAACAAGTGTGAACAAGTTACGCGTCGTTCGCTTTAACCTGTCCTCCAAAAACATTGTGTCAACAAAATTGTACTACGAATTGTGGTGTGTACAATTGCCTACTCTAACCTTGTTCCGACTCTGTATACTTGACGAGTCCAAACAAGAAACGTTGGTTTGCGAGATGAGGGTCATGGCATGTTACATGGTTATCAGTACAAGCTAGCAAACTAGAGTCGACAATAGCTCTTTACAGGGTAACCGGATTATAAAGCATATAGCTCGATCACCGCCAGAAGCTTTCTGTTCTAGTCTGTGCACATAGGAGGCCAGTCAGTTAATCGAAACCTCTTGTTACAACCTTTGTCCAGCCGCTAATCCAATTCCTTGGGGTCAGATAACGATGAAGCCTGTACAGAATTGCAAACCCGCACACAACGAATCAAAGCATCCGTTTTTATCGTTCACTAATTTTAACAAAGTACTCTTGTTTTACTAATCTGACTTTGTAGTATCAATTTTCATACAGCTGAATAAACAATGACAATGCAAACAGAGTGGAACGGCGGTTGCTTCGTTTGGTGTTCGTTGCCAATCAGAAAATCTAATGATTAATTCAGCCGATTTGTATCATGTCAGCTGCTCGAGATCAATCTGCCTTATTCAGTCTTTTTCATACGATTTTTGATTAGTTAAACACATCCTCACGTCAGCTCCAGATGTTTAGAATGAAGTGGAATAACCAAAATGAAAAATACAGTTTGCTTCATAATTTTTGGTATTTTTTCGAAAGCCCACATAGAAAACAGAGGTTGATGAGTTTTGTTGTTCTTACGAATCCTAATAATTTGATGACATTCACCTTAGAAAATTTTTTATTCCTTTTAGTAAAAATGTTTCACGTAATTGTCAGAAATATTCTGAATACTTTATATTAGTGTTAGTTTGGAGCTCACTGTTAAACGATGTGGTTTAGTGCGAAACAAATATTCTTGACAAAGGAAGTGTACTTTACAGTCTGGAATGTCTGAAATCTAGGTGATTATCAAGCTCGTAAACATCGTTCACTCGTGCTAATCACGGTTAGGAAAGTTGTTGGCGCACTTAATGACCAGTCGCTCCAGTAACTCGGTGACGATTGGTTTATTTATCATTTGCCAATCACCCCACTAGAACGCATTAGTATACTCATGTAACAGGAAAATCAGTAGGAACGCTTAACATTAGTGTCTGGTGAGGATGTGCGAAGACACTGATCCACAGAAAATGGAATGGAAGACGTACAGGTTGTACTCCAGAACCCGTGGTCTCGAACTTACAATGACCTCGAGTCAAATTTTGTGGAGTTAGTCTTGTGAGCGGTTTGACAACTTTAAACATTTAAACAACATGGTGTTCGGGAAAGAAACACCGCTTTATGTGTCGGCTGAATCCAGCCTGAAAAACAACAAAGCTGTGGGTTGTTTCTTTTCGTCAGTTAACTGTTGGACGTTTGCTTTAAAACCTCCTTCTGCTAACTGGAACTTGGAAGTTTGCACAGAGTATGAACCGTAACCAAGGTGAACAAAGCGTGACATAAGTCTTCGACATCTATTATTCGCATCTATTAGTCAAGGTTTCCAGTTCTCTGTTTCTCACTGCAAGAGATAGAGAAGAGTTTGAGAAAATACAGGTTGTTGTACGAACATCCAAAGTCCGGAAACTGAAAGGATTAGAATCGCAAGTACCGGGGATAAGTGAAATCATCAACAGCACCTTCTTGGAAAGCATTACCTACTGTCTTTTGATGGCTGACACCAGCCGTAGGTTGATTACACGGTTCTCCTCAGGCCCAAAACTATTACTTTTGTGGGTTCTATTTTGAACCAAAACTTGAAGCAGTCTGTCAATATTGTCCATGTTTAACCACGGTGCGAATATTCATCCCTAAATTAGTGTCCGACCCCATTAAAAAAATAATCTCGCTGTTCATGCACGCATTTGCATTCCCAATAACTATGTTTATTCTCCGCTCATTTTTATCGAGTTTCTGATCAGAGATTTTATGTTTCTTTCTAGATCGGTGAAGTGATTGTTTGACTGTAGCGTAATCCCTCGGTTAATCCCCATTGACGTACTTTATGCCTCAACACACTAAAACTTTTAAGTCACCAGCCTAAAAAATGCTGTCGGAATATGAACACTACTTAATCCGAAATTTCTAAGTATATATCCAGATACTCAATTAGGTCGCAAATCCAAAACCCTTGTCACGATTCACCTGTCATCCTAAACTTAACAAGGTCTTTTAATAACCTCATTCGTGTGCTTCTTGCGGTTCTTGACATTTGTTCTATAGAAGTGATCATAAAAATTGAAACACCAACTTCTCAATCACTAGGTGAGAATCAGGTTACCATGAATTACACAGAGCCGAAATCGTTGCGTAACATGTCTACTTGAGCAACATGTCATTTGTTGTCGCCAGTTACATACACGAAATGATAGCCGAACAGATGAATGAATGGGTGCGTACGGACAGAATTGTTAGAATCGGCCTAGCTAGCAGTCATGGATTGGTTCAAGGGGCACGTGTGGCATGTATGAATATTTAAAATTTTTCCTAGTGTGCTAAGAAAGGAAGCAGGTGGCGAATTGAGGTAGGCCCGTGTGAACGGGTAAAAACAAATCGATGAGTAGGCGAGAAAAGTCAGTGCATTTGTACACTAACCGAATAGCAAGTGAAGTGAACAGAATGCAGTCAGTCAGTTAATAATAGATTTACGTAATGAAGGAGAGATGAGGAGATGTGGTGTTCAAAATAACCATGTAATTAATGATCGACCCCTAAACAACAGACCACTAAGGTAATGTTACGTTCGCTACCATCTGCTTCTGAACACAAAAATGGCTTCTTAAAGTGTACACCCAGAGCCTAGGGAAAAAGTCAAATCGCGTTTGTTCACTGTTTGACAGACAATGCGGAAAGCGGTTGACGAATCTACTGTATGGCCAGATCCGACGCACCAATCATACACCTTCAAAAAACCACCCTTGTGTTCCCATAAGCCGATGGTAGTGAACTTGGTAATTCATGGTACACACGTCGGTCTTAATGCCGCGTCCCTTTACTGTCAATTTCTTGTTTTCCACACTTTCCCACTACACACACATAACTCTACTTCACTGCCTATATCAGTTTTTTCGCAGTGACTAAAATTTCAAATATTCGGACATATCACACACTGAGCTGCAATGGCTAGCTAAACAAACTCTGCTATTTCTGTCTGCACGCACCCATTCCTTTGCCAGTCTGGTTACCATTTCATGTGGGTAACTGACGAGAACGAAAGAAATGTTGCTCAAACACACATTTTACATAACAATGTTGACCCTATTCAAATACATGAGGGGACAAAATTGTTTCACGGATATGTCAAGTAGAACGCTCAAACCGTTTCACTGCACTTATTACTAAATCTGGTGCCAATATTCTATAAGTGACTTGCTTTTATCAACAATACATAGCCCATCAGTTTTGTGGAAAATGGGCTTCAACCGGATTCAAACCACTGGTACAAAAAAGTATGCCCAAAAGTGGCAAAAATCCTAACGGCCGAGCTAAGATGCTATGCGTGGAGCTCGGAAATTTCATATGTGTACTCACTGGCTTGCGTAGTCCATTCGGCGCGCACGATCTTACTCCAAAATTTCATTCTTACAAATGCCATGAGACCAGCTGGGTTACTGAGCCACGTCAGGAGCTCGAACATTTTAAATAACTCGTGTTTTCTAAAGGTTTTGAAAGGCATTTTTACCCTAAAGTGAGGGTATCTCTATCCGCCCTATAAGACCGGACTTGTGTGAACAGGGATTTCTGCATGTTCCACGTCTGCTGTGACCATAACTAAACAAATTGACCGTTTTCACCTCGCCTCCACAGGTTTTCCTAACAAGTAAACGTTCGACCGTCAGATTCCCGTTAGGTGCAACTTTGGGCGTTTTATCTGTCAGGGTTATGCACTGACTGGTCTATTATGTCACGCCAATGTTTTTGTTTCTATAGATCTTGCACCCATGTTTCACCCATCACCTGCATTAACACTGTTTCGAGGTTTATCGATAGTTGTTGCTAACTCCCTGGCTGACAGTCAGATCTACTTGACCAACTGAAATGCTGCGGACGTGCCCGTGTGCAAAAGAGTATAGCAGAACCGAATTACGAAAAAGTTCCTTCGTTGCTAGCATCTTGTCAAGCGGTCAGAAACTCACATTGCACGACTTGAAGCACTGGGTGCAGTGCACCAAAACAGTCTACCATCAATCGCGTGATCAGAAAAGCATTGTCCTTCTTTAATAATATCGAATCCACGCTGGTTGCGCGCAGCCTTCTCTGCCATCAACGTATACAATTAGTGTGAAAATTAATAAACATCCAAACCGACCGTTTCCTGTTTGGCTGTGGTAGGTGGTCTATCTCGGTAAACTGACAAACACGCCCGTTTCGCAAATCGACGTATTTGTGTGCCTGAGGACGGATCGGTCTGATTCAAGCCAGCAACAAAGATATGCCAAACTCGCACGGATGTTCAGTTCATTCCTCAGGTCAGGTTGGTAATGAGTCCACTGGTTGTATTGCAGTGTTTTAGGCCAAACATAAGTTACAAAGTGACCCACCAGACAGAAAGGTTGGGATTAATGATAAGGTTATCAGCTGGGGTTTATGAACTAGTAGCTGGGTTGTGTACTGCCACCAAAATTTAGATTGCGAGAGTTTACTCGTCAATCGAAATGTAACATGCGAAAAATAACTTTATCTGTAAACAAACCCCGTCAGCGGTTAATTTTCTGACTAGATAGCTGCCCAACAACCCCTTTGACCACTCTTATGTGATCCGCAGGACCACGCGAAAATAGAAGACTAATGTACAACTTTGACTGTAACAGATGTGCATTTTCAAACTATTTGGGAGATGATGGTTCAGAGGACTACATTTAAATAATAACATCAGTAACACGAACTCATACGATGTAGCTGTTATCAGGTAACTGTTTTAGGTATAGTTAGTTTTTGAGCTTGCAAACTTTGGTCACTAAACTCAGGAAACGTCCTTGAAGTCGAATCTGCATCTGATTAACTGTACTTACCTGTTATTGTGTTTGTTATAATAACACACAGTTCTAGAATTATATCAGCGTGGTGGGAACAAGAGATTCGCATTGGTTGACACTGATAGCACATATGAAGACACGCTGTAAGATGAATGATTGAGATCTGAATAAACAAAGTGACATACAAATCAGGATGCAACAGTATAGCTATCTCTCCAATCCGAATATCGCATCATAAACCAAGGCTGGGCTGTTCATTTGGTAGATTGTCCTTTGGATAGCTCATAATCAAACAGATTTTCACCCGAACTTCCGTGCAGCAATACTAATTTATTGAAAACTGACGTACACCGGTAAGCACTTATATCATAGGCGGACTACAAGTGTTACGCATTCCTTTGTTATCATGTAGATATTTTGACTGCAGCACCTGTGGTATTCAGTTATTTTTTGTAGTAGACTACCGTTGGCCGCTTCATCGCTTATTGGCCAATGTCACTAACAATTACTAAGTGGTTGACGAGTCAGAGTAGGTCTGCATTTCATTTGTCCTCGCTTTTTTATTAGGGTGGGCTACGATGTGGTGTGTGGTCCGCTTCCCCACAGTGTGGTAACCCTTGCCTTCTTCATTGGTTAGTGGGCACAGCAACTCCATTTGTTCCGGTTCAAGTCGTTCTTTTCCCGCCTACTGTGGTCGTTCGTGTGTTTCTCAGGCTGCCGCATCTGACTCAAGAGGAACTTTCGAGTGCCATTTACAGGGTACGTTTGAACTTGTAGCTGTTTTCTTAGATTTACTGACCTACAGAACAGACACTGTCTGTACCCAACTTTGTGTTGGATTTGTACTGGTTTGACCTGTACGTATGAGTCACATCACCAACGCTCGACGTTTTGCTACCCTAGTTGAACGGACTGTGAGGTGCACAGTGTACGACATAGGTAATGCTGTGATTCACAAACAGGTTTCAAAGGTTAACTTACTGAATGATCAAATACCTGCCACCGTGCAAATAACCATCTTCCAGTGAGGTTGAGACGGTGTTCATAACTGAGTTTTGGTGAATAGCATACTGAACTTTGCCGCACTTAAGGGCTCAGCCTTCACTACCCTTAGATATAAGTCGTTTAAATTTCATGTAACGTTTCGTTTCAGTGCTTATCTCATTGAAAAAATCGCTCTGTAGTGTAGAGTCTTAAAGTGGTTGTTGACACTATACGACCCCGGAATCGATCGATACCCTGTGATCGATAAGGCCGCGTCTCACTGCCAAAAACGGGTGAAGGATCAGTGTCAGTTTAAAGAATACTTAAAGCTAAGCAGCTTAACCGACGCTACTAAGTTCACTCTTCCAGATAGAAGGGATTGAAGACGACACTTCATAAGGTGTTTTAGTACGGTACTAAATAGAACACTAACGAACGATCCCAGTTTGGCAAACCCCATTCGTGAATCCTCGTGGAAACCCCAACTACGCAGAGCCAGTAAGCGTAGTATCAAAAGAGCTCTAACTAGTACAGCCAACGCAGTCTTAAACGGCGCAAGTGTAGGACTGACAAAAAGGTCGTTATATAAGATTGACGGCCTACCAAGGGCAAGTCAGCCGTTACAACAATTTTGCACAAAGTTTGAAGGAGTTTAGCCAACATTGAGCTGCTTGATAGATAAGCGAATTGTTTGGTGAGCCAACAAAAGATGGTAGATGGACCTAGGGGTTGCTAAGATCCATTGAATCGTCAAAAAATGAAGTTCTTTGCAGGCCAATATAAAAGTGCAGTACAACAGAATAATGAACAGAAACTACAAATAATGAGGGAACCGGTAAAGATGATCCATATAAGTCACTGAAGGACAAATTAATGCCAAATAAACCGCACTAAAGAAGCTCTAGTTTCGATGAATCAAATATGACGATTTAATTGTATGAGTTAGGACGTAAAGTAAAGGGGGAAAAGAACGGAAGAAAACATCCTGTATGAAGAAAAAAACTGACAAAATAGTTTCGACCTGAAAAAACAAAGGGTTCAGCATGTCAGCAATCTACGATAAGACAGAACTTAACATAATTCCGTAACTTGTCATAATATGAATAAATAATCAAAACAAACTGCAACCAACCAACAGTGGTTACTACCGAATAATTGTTTTCGATCAACCCGACTGTCAAATGCCAATCAGTTTGAAGTTGCGTCTTGTTTACTCAGTGCTTAATATTGAAGGATAATCAATGCATGTGGAGTGGTGGTCACAGGTTGATCAACTTGCTTTAGATTAAAAATAACTACCAAATATAGCCTCAGTCAATGTCTCCCAAATTAAGCACGAAAGTGTTCAAAGTGGAATGAGTGCAGTCACAGTTCGATCTTACAAAATCTGTTAAGCAAACCAACTTTATGCAATCACACTAACTTGCGTCCAAAACGTAGGGCTACCCTTTAACCCATAGTGTGTTTTCTTACACTTACAAGCACCACGTGAGGAGTTTTTTCTTCTCAAGTGAATTGTTTATTCTTAATAACTCCGCACAGAAGGTCTCACATTTGCTTGTGACAAAACCGTGGCATCACCTCACGGTGTACACTGTTTTTATGTTTCAAAAATGTGTCCATGGAAAGCCTAAGGTAAAAATGCCCAACATGTGTACATGTCAGATGCACCTGCTGGAGTGTGGAGACTATGTGAATGAGTCCACAGGTCAGTAGTAAATGAGCTGTCAGGTTAGTTTCGGAGCGTAACCAGTAAGTGTGCGTAGACCATTTTTAGTCTGGCAGTGTCACAAAAGGTTATTTGGGTTCACAGGAAATTCACGGATGTGAAAGACCTGAGAACGGTCCTATACAGAGTGATCCGATTTGAACGTTATAGAATGAATAGGGAGATCGGATGATGAGTGTGAATGGGAAAAATTAGAAACAAACAAACGGATGGTCAACTCAACTCCGGCCCTTCAAACACATTAGCATGTGACATCCAAAAATCGACTAACAGCAATTATGAAAGTTGAAAACTATCAGCACACTATCATCGTGATACCATCTGAAGATTGGGCTTGGTGTTCAACTTTTTTTGTAAGATCCGTGCTTAATTTTGCTACAATAATTTCTGGTAGGTTACTGCAGACTGCACACAAAAAACGGTCACAAAGCCCGTTTGATGTTTCAATCCTAACTAACAAAAAACTTAACCCAAAACTGTGGAAACTGGTCTTCGGCCACATTCTAACCACTATCAGATAACGCACGAAACGCTCTACCGGTTGAGTCAGGAATCCACACAGGGAGCTCAAAAATTTTACAGTTGAACTCAGTGAGTTATATGGAATCCACCAACCGATCCAGTGGATTAACTGCCTAAGAAGGATTTCCGGAACGGTTCATAGAGGAATCCATCAAAGTCACCGCTGAGCATTGACGTTGTATTCCGAGTAAGTAGTTTAGTCCATCTGTTACTTTGAAGACCCAATTGCGACAGATCGGGACTTCAGCCGCATTCGAAACAACGACAGAAACAAGATGCTCATAAGTGGCAGCCGCTCTGTCAGCTGAACAACAAAAACCCACCAAGGCCTCAGAAGTTTTACGTTCGGATTCAGTCACCCATCTCTCTCACGGTCTCATGTAGAATCTATCGAACAATCAACCGTATGGGATCATAATATTTTAATTGCGCATTTGAAAAACGTTCAAGTTCCTCACACAGGTATTCGGTAACGTATCAAGTTGTTGATTTTGTATGAAATATCCGCGAAATTCTGAAAACGCCAGTCCTATGGATTGACGGTCGACTGAACACTAACGAAGGCATACTTTGAGAACCTGAGAAAATACTTCATGTCGCCTGATTACTTAGCGAACAGATGATGAGTTGTGAACTATTCTGCTTGAAAATATATTGTTCGAGTAAAATACGTATACACTGATAAACTTGTTTTTTTCTCCAAATAAATTTCCCATTTCGGATATACACTTCCAACAATCAATACTAAGGGCAACGGAATTTGATAGGAACCCTTTACATAAGTTATAATGATCAACATTTCAGCCATCACAAGTAGCTTTCCACAAGAGTCACAATCCGTTTACTAAAGGCCAAACAGATTTTCTAATCACATTTCACTTTCAATGCTGTACACATCTTTTATGGACGACATCGTTTCGCTATTTCTCGGCTTTCCTAAAATGGTACCTTCCATCTCTCATAGCTTTGGTGAAACTAACTACTACGGTTCTTTGAAAAACGTGCACCCTCGATAGCAGACAGAATTAGTCTGTTGATTAATTGATACATCGTGTTCCGTTCATAGGTAATGGTAACATTTAGTGTAGAGGCCATTAGAGGCTACTCAACGTGAACAAATAAAGAATCCCACACCGTTCGGGGTTGTTCAGTTTTCCACTGGTTTAGATTTATAACACTCAGGTGAGCTTTACGCATCATAATAAAATACAGGACTGAAAAGACACGTTTGCAGAGAATCGTTTAGAAGGGAGTTGGTCAACTCAGCAGCAAGCTGCCAGGCATTTGAGAGGTTTTACTTCTATTTTTGAAGAAAGCATTCTTGTGACAATGTAGACTGTGCGAGTCGTATGACAAAAGTCAGTTGGCGTACAACGTGTCACCGAAAGGTTGAACCCGAAGCTGCTATATGAATGGTGATCTACAGGCAGCTTCTGGACAGCACCACTTCTTGCATCTCGACCGGCAGCAAATATTCTGTTGTTTTAATTATTTGGACTTAACCCAGGCAGTCATATTCAGTAAAAGATGGGTCAAAGTAAGTATGTATGCGCTGACAGAACAACATTTGCAAACCTCATAAAAATTGTACTGATACCAGAAAGTATCCGTCCCTGTAAATAATCTATTTCGTGTTAGACGATTAGAATTCATTTCCAAGTTGAACATCACTCACATTTGATCGCAGCATTCGCATTCAGATAGACTTTCCAGCCAGCCTCTTTCGAAAACAAGCACTAGACTCGAGTTTCGCTCTCATTAGAGATCGTCAGTAGTGCATATCCTTGCCACGGCCGCCATTTGAACTCCGGCCATTCGAATCATGAGGCAACCGTGTTGACCACTGCGCCATTGACCTAACGTTAGGCACGACCGAATTATCAAATCTGAACGTGGCAAGGATATGCACTACTGACGAGCTCTAATGCGAGCGAATCTCGAGTCTAGTGCTTCTTTTCCAAAGTGGCTGGCTGGAAAGTCTATCGGAATGTGAAGACTGCGATCAAATGTGAGTGATGGTCAAGTTGTAAAAAAAAACAAATCCCCGACTACTCATCAGTAAGCTTACAGTTTAATTTTTGATAAATGAATTTTATGAGTCATCACACAATTTTCATAGACGGACTAGTTCCGATCGACTTCCACAGAGTTCGGGGTGTTTATGAGGCTAAAATACGCTCGTAATATTGTAGCGAGAAGGCGTCCAATAAAGCACAATCTTTATTGTCCAAACCGCTAGTCACATGCAACGCGCGCTCTCTCGTTTATAAGTCGCAATTCCAACCCGCAGCACCCCCCGGTTTCCGTTCACACGTCGTGTGCACTTCTAACCGGTTTACGTGCGTGACCGGTGCCTTCTATCGGAGGGTTTTTC
>QNGE01000694.1:72501-117350 GCA_008508345.1 Paragonimus westermani | reverse complement strand
TGGTACTTTTTGTACAATATTTTAGCTCTTGTTTGTTTTCTGTAGATTTTTTCTAACCATATCCGACCTTCCCCGCTCAGTATGTATGTATCTTTATTGCATCAAAATTATCAATCAGTTGCATTTTGCTGCTTCCGCTTTGGTCACCTGACTGACCGTTTCAAATATTTCTAGATTGATTTCGCCTAGCTGCTTGCCCCCCAACGATATAAAATGTACGTTAATTTCGCAAAAGTAACCGATGAGATGCGAGCGAAATGTCATTACGCAAGACATCTTACATGCTACTATTGCCTTTTTTCAAATTTATCGATGGGAACCATTGTTTCAAACTTTTAAGGGCAAAGTTGCACTTGTATGCAGTAATTCCTGAGTAATCGTTAAAAGTATAGAGTGAAGGTTGGAGGACCAATTACCAAAGACTTGATGTTTTATGCGTGTGCTCACTGACATGCATCTAGCGATCGCCCGTTGGTGACTTAAAGCTTGCACGCACACGGAACAAGTTTCCAGACTGCTGAAATTAAAGGATGGGAATTGGACGCGTTTAATCGAGAATGTGAGTTTTGTTTGAAATCTGCACTTCGGTTAGGCCTTTCACTGACTCGCAGTACCGTGGTAACCAAGTTGTGAGTTGACCAAGTAGCCCCTTATGTGCTTCCTCGGTTTGCTACCACATCGCATTTTAAGTGGTCCAGAACCGCAGTCTGCATTAATCGCGTGAGCCACGCTGCGTCATGTGGGCGGGTAATTAGGCTGTTCGTATTTATACTTCCAATGCTGATCACCAGTCATAAATAAACAGAATTTGCACGAAAAGCTAACCGAACGTAGAAAACGAGACACTCCGGAAGATGTCCCAAAGTCTTTGAACTCCGTTGTTCAGACGTTTTAGCAGTTTACATAAACCAAAGCGGTCATACCTGTAATGGTAGTTGAAGACGATTACTGGCTCAAACAGAAACAACCTTGGATCAAACAACAGAAAAACTGGTCAACATCCTTTGAGTTCATCTGAGATAAACAAATACGACTACCGACAGCAAACAATCAGCTAATAAACGAGAAACAGGCAGGAAACTCAGTAACAAAACTGGATAAAAAGTGACACTATGGATTCAAAATAAACGACACATCATTTAGCGAGATTAAACAGATCATTGGCCAATAAAGATAAGCAAACGAGCTGGTCAACAGATTCCAGTGTCTATCATAAATAAACCTGTCCTTCCACTAGAACACATTTTGATCGGAGCGCGTTCCGGATTTTAATTTCACGTGTGAAAGGTCCACCCGGAATTATGTGAACACGCTATCTCACATTTTCAACCGTTCTGATACACGTTTGCATAGGTCACCTGACACGGTTGTCTTACAAGTTTTCAGTATGGCCTTGCAGACTGATTGCTGGTAACATATTTAATCAGTAATCAGTTCTTTCACTGTTAACTGATTGTTGTAGTGTTTGATTATTTCAAAAACAATTGGTAAAATCAGAAGATTTATGAAGTACCGAACACAGCTTCCTGCCGTGTTTAGCTACCGAGCTAGTTAAAACGATATACGTATGAACTCAGTAAGCATGATTAACAACATAGAGTTTCAAGCGGTGTAGGTAGAATTTAAACTGCCCTCCATAAATCAAGAATGTCTTCTTTTCGAACTACGTCCGCTATCTTACGTTAGCAAAAAGAGTCAAAAACAGTTAATCAGAACAACCCATGTTGTAGCCCACTTTTTAGTTATCGTGTTGAAATCTCACCGGTTTGTTGATGAAGAGAGGAACCCTGTATAATTTAAGATGCTCTTGTGTAAGAAAGACACAGTTAGATCTAATGAAGTTACTGAATTTACTGAATGTGCGCTTAACAGCATCCTTCAGAATTAGAGCACAATTGCACCTGTCTGTCATAGATGGAAATTTGAATGAGTTTCCAAAAAGAAATCTCAAAGAAAGTAATAGCCACTATATCTTAGAGGTTGCTTGAAGGTAAACAAGAAGTCATTTGCTTGAGACAGTCGCGTTTCTTAATCTTCCGGTTGTTCAGTGTTGTCTGCTAGTTGTTCGAAGTATGCATGGTCTTTAGCCAGGCTAGCTGCTACAGAAAGCTTCTGCGTTGTTGCCTTCGAATGCTCAACTGCCAGTATTTCTATCCACTCCCGTCACAGAATTCATCTTTCACAATGATTCTGGTAGAAACAATTTCAGTTCACAAATATGTACGCACAATAACTGAGAGTGAATGTGACTTGGATGGTGAAGATGTTGATAATGATGATGACGTTAATACATAGAATCAGTGAGAGCAGGCCTCCAAGAAAGCTCTCTAATGAAAAGCGTTCCGCATTGACAATTAAGTCATCTGTCTCAGAATACGAAAAACGAGCAACTTCTGCAACGCAGTGGGTAGCACGCACCGCACAAATCAAACGAATCATTGGGCATAATGATCAAACAAATCTTTCTATGTCCAGCTTATGAAGAACGGCAAGCCTACATGCTCGCAAAGGACGACAAATAACCACATCAACATGATGATATTGTTGGCGGACTAAAAGATGGTAACAGAATTTGGTTCAGACAAGGATCTTACAATCGAGAAATAATGAAGCTAGGCTTGTGAAACAAAACGATATTATTGAGAAAGATATTGCTCTATTCCACTGTTTGTACATCAACGGCGACGTACAAATTTGTCTGATCGGTGGTGTCTCAAATGTACCGCATTGTCCATTCGTGAATGGGAGGAACACACTCAAGTATGGCTTAATTGTTGACAGTGCTGTGGAAAAGAACTTATTTTAAGGGAAAAATTTCGTGAACTGCATTGATAAGCTTTATTGAAGAAATATCTGACTACGAGTAAACATCTGTTAAATATTAGTGCAACTCATGTTGTTGGTCGATTGCAACAGGAGGTCTTAGAAATAGAATAGGAGGGTCTTTGACGCCATTGGTTTTAAATTACTTTGCGTGGCTTTCTTTAAGTTGTGGGTTCTGTTCCACTTAAAATTTGTTTCAAGCGAACGCGGTCGTCTTGCAGACTTTGTAACGGGATGCGTTCCTCTCCGTCACCAGGTAGATAGGCAAACTTTGTAAAACACTGATTGATCGGTAGGTCGAACCAGCAAGCACGTGTTACTCGAACTCAACGTACACTGACAAACAAATCACAGTTGACTTAAATCCAACACTTACAACTGCGTGCAAAAGAGATACAGGCTAAACAGTCACGATAGATTAGAAGAGAAATGTCTGTATACGGGTTGGAGTCACGTGTGAGGCCACTGCGGTTTCATTCGTGCGTTATCTATACACCGAGTGATCTGAATTAACGCTGCCGCTGTTAAGCTATTTTCAACGCACGAGCGTTGTGGAGTTTTATACCGTGGCCCTCAGCAAAATAGAAAACGCTGACCAAAATACATGCATACCGGCTACGATGAACATTTTATACGATATTGAATAATTTCCTGAAGAGTTGTAACTATCTTTGTTTGCATTCGTTCTGAACATCTCCCAGACTGTGGTCATGAACAGCAGTTGCGCAACCGAGACTATTGATAACTAAGTGGATTGGTTGCGTGACCCACGTCAAATCACGAAGGGGATGTTAACTGTGGTTATCACAGTTGCGGTACACGAGCCCGAGAATATGAAAGGCGATTCGACCCATTACAGATTGACGTCACTAGGGTCGTGAGAATGCGGCAAAATTACCTGAATTCGATGTAGTAGGCCAACACTCTATCCATAATGAGAATGTTCCCAAGTTCCGATTCGACTAATTGATATTCTTTGCTTATTTAGTGTTCCTGGACCGTCCCTTCGAACAGCCCCTTGCCAAAGAAATCATATACTTACATCACAATCAGTTCCACGACTCCCTCCCTTAAGTTAGAAAGAACTAGGTACCCAATAAAGTTCCGTCATTACGCAGTTAATTTTTTTCGAAAAGCGCGCTCAATAGGTTAGGATGAGGCAAAATTTTAGTGCCATAATTGATGTAAGCATCGAACTGCCGCCAACCGACAACGCTTTTTCCACACTGCTAAATGGATGACGGTCACCCTCAAAGAAACGATAATTGCGTGTCACAGACCGTGGAGTTTAGGCGGATGCAGTCGTCTTGAAAAAAGCAAAGCAGGTTGAAATCAACGTGGGACTTGACGCATTTCATTAGAAAGTAAAACTAACATAGTGTGTTACAGTAGCCAACAACACACCCTAATCGCCCTTCGATCCTGTTTGGATCAAGGAGTTACGTTTTGAGGTGAATTATTGCATCCAGCTGAACGGAATTTTAAACAAATTTCTTAACAATTCATGGAACAAGTTTCGTTTGTATACACGAAAAATGACTTTGTGAAAAAGAATTTTGATTTATATGGCAATCCAATTATTATGAGCATTGTGCAGTAAATAACCGAATCGGAATTGCCGAATTTCGGACAGAAAATGAGAATGTGGTGAGCAATTAAGAAATGTGATATTTATTTTGCTGATACACTTGCACTCAACATCTGAGATTTGAAATGTTTGAGGAAGACGAGAACCTTTCTCTCTAACTTATGTATTCGGAGGAACAAGAGTGAAAAAGAGAAATTTATTTTTTTCAACAGATTTAGAGAGGTGTAATAAAATGCAGAAATCAGACCTTTGCAAATAGAAAATTTTTAAAAGTTTGGAAAAGAAGACTAAAAGGGCTTCTATGCTAACTGATGAGTTCGCAAACTATGTCATTGGAATCAATTTTTGAAAACCTTCCAAAAATGTATATATATCAAAGTGAATTCTACTTATAAACTTTTGTAAGATGAGCGAGTTTCATGAACTAATGTGGAAACCACATGTGTACAACAAGTAATCTACAGTGCTGAAACGAAAGAATGATATAAACTCTATTTGAGGATAAAAGACCGTCCGACTTACCCTCGAATACTTTGCTGTTGATATCATTAAGGCTCAAGTTGGTTCGCAACATTCCTTTAGCAACAAATGACCGAATGTCACTTTATCATAAGATAGCAACAAAGTGTCAAACGATCTGTAATCTTGAAACAATATGAACAGTGATGACTTAATTCAGACAGTTACAGTGAACCTAGTGAAACAGTTACGGCATTGAGTGTGGTATGTTGTCCTTTTATAAGACTGTGAACTCTGGTTTCTCACTTCCAACTTTCCTTGGCTGACTAGTGCAATGCGGGTGTCTATTCTGTTCATATTTTTAGCAACACTGCATAAAGTAATAAATTTTGTAATCACCACTCAACACTGTAAATGTCGTTACTATAAAGAATTTGTTTTTTATCTGAAACGTTGGGTGATTAAATTGAATTACTCGCATAAATTAAACTGAAACTTCGGCAAGCTATTGGATAGCGTCATCATCGGTAACTATATTGATCATTTGGTGGATTTCTTATCATGAAAACTGGTAAATCTGATCAGAAAGATAAGAGATTTATGGGACTGCTGGCAAAACACATTAGGCATCTTCACATTTTGCTGTTTTACTATTTTTCAAAAAATGCATCTTTACTCTTTTAAAAATTCATAGCTGAGCCACTGTTATTTAGTATGGGATTTTCTTATCATTTCTGACAACCTTGAAACACATAATGACTCCAGAAACCGCCCAGCACTAGTGCCATTAAAAACATGAGAGCAACCCTAGGAACACTCATATCATAACTGACAGTTGAGTGTTGCAGGAGTTGGAATAATGGATGAGGTGTTTACCTATTGTGAACAGTCGTCAACCGAGCTTTGAGTGAGTTAATGGAGAAAAACGGAAGCACTTCTCTAGAGAATCTTGACTGTTATTGTAATTTTGCTCGAAATGATGTGCATCCCGTTGATTCCCAAATTAATCCGACGGTGTGGCTACTTTCGAGGAGCTAACGATTCAGGATGTACACTGATATGATTTGTCACGTGCAGGCGGTGAACAGTCGCTGTCCGAATTGTGCTATAGGTAGCCAGCCCGTCCCATTTCTCACATCCTGACAAAACGACCACCGGTCGTTTGACAAAACATTATTTGCCCGGACGACTTTGAATGCAGGCCACTTGCACCATCTATGCTCTGATTTAGCTAGGCCCTTAAGTTTTCTGGGATTTCTCTAGTGAAAACTAGTCTCTTTATCAGACCTGTCATTAACACCCACACCAGCGTTTTTACCCATCTCTTCGTTGACGTCATATTTCTGGTTTACTCCTGATCCATTTTTTGCGTTAGTTTGACGCAGGTTTACGGTGCTTTAATTTTTTCACAAGAAATAAGGTCATCATTTAACTAGCTAACAAACTTGGGTTGATTATTGTGCACAATAACTGTTTACGTGCTACCTTATCTTAATCGTTCTGGCCTACACAGAGTAAGAGATGTTTGAGCGAAACCACCAGCAGTGGAATGCAGTTTACTCGTTAGCAATAAACAAGGATCGACGTTCTTTGACTTTGACTCCCGTCGCGTACACTTTACCGGATATCCGCGACGGTGTTATCCGACTGAGCCAATCAGTGAGCGAGTGACTGATTGTTCCTATTCAGTTAAACCTATTCCCTTGTCGTATCGACTGCATGTACATTTTGAATCAAAATACAGCTGCGATCGTTGCTTGATCATTTTTGCGGCTCCGGGTAATTATGCCAAATGCAGAAGCGCTAGTACGGAAACTCCTAGAATCGCTTGCATAAAATTTACTGTTATTTGCCCATTGGATATTTTGTTAACCCCAAAAGGTTTCAATAAATAGGCCTTGTATTCACTGTGGACTTCATTTAATGTAAGCATATTGGAATTCGATTACAACACTCCTGAGGAAGGCCACCCGAGGTGGTTGAAACGTAGAGTACTACAACTTGCTCGAAACGTTGTGTTTTTCCCAATCTGTATATCAATAACATGTTAAACACGACGCCCAAACTATTCAACTTCATTCGTACTACATTTGGTGCGGATATCTTACATATTGGAAAACGTTTATACGGAGCTCACTGGGATGTTGACAGTTCCTGCGCAGACTACAACGAATCTAGTGCGGAAATCTCTATTTGTGTTAACACAGATCTAAATCGTAGGTCTTGGGGTACGCGTAAGAAAAACTGTTTCAATGGTGCTTGGTTATCTTTTATACACCTTTGCCTACTCCAGCTGATCGCAGAGAAGGGACCAAAGTGGTTATACAAATTAAGACAAACGATAAATCAGTCGCGACAACATTGAAAGTTCAATTTGGAATATATTTCCTTGGTAATACATTAGTGGAAATGTCTGCTTAATAGCTCTGCACTACCTCTGGATGCTCTTTAGCAGAACTGTTGATGATAGTAGGCTTCTTTTCATAGAAGAAATCATAGTTTGACCATAGTGTCAAACGTCTTCTCTGGCCTGTACCAGTGTTCCGCAAGTATGCTCGAGGTTTCCATTTCAGTTCAGGAAAAGACTTCATTATGTCAAATTCATTGGAAACAGTAAGTGAAGTAAAATTGCCCATTTTTGGACTTTGAGCATATTCTAGAGTTATTCATCGTGCTGAAGAACAAACTCCTTTGCCACATGCCACATAATAAGTGGCAAGATAAACCTCTACAACAAGCTGATGTGAGAATTAGAACTGTACTCGCTGCCCATTGTGAGGAGCTCAGACAGGTTCGTGGACACGGTCGTACCAAAAACCATTGACAACTGTCCATCACAGAACGTCATATTTTCTGTAAGACCATGTCACTACTATCTCCGTGTATGGAGGTTGTCCGAAGTAGTGTTCTACGCATCACTAATTGCCACGACACCCCGTTCGGTTGAAACTGCGCTGAAACCACTTTTAGTTAGAAACTGACCTGTGAGTGCTTCTGACCGAAACACTGGGCACAACCGCGCTTTATATTGGCGGAAAAATATGTTGTTGTCTTAGACTTAGATGAAACTAGCATACTTCCACTTTTCACCCAACTGTAGAAATCGACTCACCGGGAGACCATTAATAATAAACCTTCGAAATCGCTTAGCAACCTTTTACAGACCCAAATTCATCCATCCAAATAATATTCACATAATTTTAGAGTCATTTACCACTGCAACTTTCATCACGATGAAACTGGACGTTATTCGTATTTGCATTCAGCTTAGACAGCAGCCAGTAAAAAAGGATTAAAGCCATCGCTGTGACCAAAAATGAACCACTCAGTAAATTAGTACTACTATGATAGTCGCCGTAAGATTTTCAATCATTGCACGATGACGGTTTAATGATTTTCTTAATCTTGCTGTTCAAATCATCAGTATCAGCTTGATAAGGTACCACCTACCAGCCTAGTATTCTAGAAGAGGTGGGACATACTCAGTGTGCTGCCGTATGTGCTTTCTTGATTGATACCTGCTCACGGTGCACGGCTGTTTTTCTAACGTAAAAGTAGCTCATATTTTGTGCATCTTGTTCAGATAACAACACAATGTGGCTACTTGTGAAACTCATAATTACTGATGAGTAGTCGGGGATTTGGTTTATTTTCAAGTTGACCATCACTCACATTTGATCGCAGCGTTCGCATTCAGATAGACTTTGCAGCCAGCCTCTTTCGAAAGAGGCTGGCTGCAAAGTCTATCTGAATGCGAACGCTGCGATCAAATGTGAGTGATGGTCAACTTGAAAATAAACTCATAATTATGTTGCACCAGTTTCGTGACTCTTCCGTTATTTTGGAAGGAATTAACGGATTTCTGTTTGCGTGCGGAAGTGACACTAGTTTGTTAAATGTCAAAAACATACACCTAATGACGCCGCGGAAGTGTTAGCTGCTGTTAGGATCTGTGCACTACCGACCAGCAAATACACAGGCTAACTGACTCCGGTTTAACATGAAAAGATCACGGATCTTGCCCGAAAAACATCGCACTTTCACAGGTGCGTTGACTGATTGTCAACACACTTAGATTGAGTGAAACAAATTACTTCTCTTAGTACTACCCACTTTTAGCTATTGATCAACACACTCGTGGAATCAACAGTTTTTTATCTCAGCACACTTCCATCAGGCTCACCCAACATCGGATAGAATTTGGTGATCCGTTGTGATATGGGAGGCGGACTGATGAATGCCGTTTTATCTGTAGAAAATCAAACGGAAGGGAGCCCATAAGAAAATTCCAAGAAAACTCGGAATTTTAGAAGCAAAATGACACTAGTTTGACTCTTGCACGAACCATTCTGTAGATAGTCCGAGGAAATGGGTTGACCGTTCTGTATCAAACCGTGAAAGGATAACAGTGAAAACCTTTACTACTACTGTTATCCGTCTAGAAAGCTCGTTCAGTTGAAGATGAAAATGATGATGAGGTCGGTCGACAATGCTCTGTACACCAATTTAAGTTCTCTTACGACAGAAACACCCTACTTCTTCTGGTTCATTTTTCAAGCAACCGTGCCTGATGTTCCAGGTACCAATAGCCACACGAACTGGCGACAGATTCGAGTGAAAACTGATCAAATCGCTAGAGTGATGGAACAGGGCATACCGATTCTTCCGGTGCGGTCCAAGCCGGTTATCAGAAGCTCAACTATCCTGCCGTTTGTGGCAATTCGGTTGTGCCTAATGTAGGGTCAGTGACACACTGGTCAACAGGGCTGCTTCTTGAAAGCGTAGTCGGAGCTCAAATCTCGGCCGTGGCAAGGATATGCACTACTGGCAAGCTCTAATGAAAGCGAAACTCGAGCCTAGTGCTTCTTTTCGAAAGAGGCCGGCTCTTCTTTTCGAAAGAGGCCGGCTTAAAAGTCTATTTGAATGCGACAGCTGCGATCAAATGTAAGTGATATTCAACTTCAAATTAACCAGTCGTTTCGTCAACTAGTGGGTAACGTTCACACTCGTTCTGTGTAGGTTATGTGGCGGAACTCATGTAGAATTTTCACCCGAAAATGTACTTCAGTAGATTGAATCTTGCAAATATTTGTTCGCTTTCAAAGGAACTTTTAAAATATATCTTACTCTTGGATTAGACTGAGTGTGATAGATTGCCTCATTAGAGGACGTTAATTGACATTTTTCGAACTCGTTCAAGAAGTTTCGGCTTATATATTGATTACAATTCCACTTGATTTTTGGACGTTAGAAGAAGGTCATCCTGGTCTGTTGTCGGTGCCGATTACTTGTGTATTAAACGAAAGAAGTTTCTCGTCGTATTTAACCGTCATTTTCTATCATCTCTGCAAAAGTACTTTCCAACAAAATAGCAATTATCCTAGTTACCGACCAGTAATAAGGAATTTCGCTTTCATATAAATTGAACACCACTCACTATGGATTGAAGCTTTCGCATTCCCATAGACCTTCCAGTCAACCAAAATTGCGTTTGCTGGAAATTCATAGACCAATGACCGCTAATTGTGAAGTGTGTTCTTGACCTTTGCAATGCCATGAAACAAGATATGCTGATGAGGCAAAATGAGCTAATCACTATTTTGACGTTTACAGTACACCCAACAATCACCGTTAACAATACCTTACGTTGGGAACTGTGACAAGTTCATGAGATCAAGTCTCAAGTCTATGCTGAGATATCCAAAAAAAGTTTGCACTACAATAACCTTTTGCTGTGTGAAAATGATAGCAACCGAAGGTCTAAATGCCCAGAGAAGCAACATACAAATTGAGTTTTATCCGTGAAATTGCTACACTAACTCATGAGCTCTTTCGGAATAATTATTCGGTTGTTCGAAAACGGCTGAAACAAGAATAGTCACCACCCGAAGATTTCAGAATTATTGATACATAATTGACAGCAGATTACAAAGCATTATTTCGTCATTCTTCCTTTAGTTTGAGCAGCTGTATTTCTGAACATTTATGGAATGACTAGAAGTGTACAATTGTTACTTTTGTAACCAGTGGGAGCATCAAATACTCCGGACTTGACGTTTTGCAGGAGGTTCCGAATGTTCTTGACAGAAAGTCATCTGATGACCCAGAAGCTGTGTACTCAGTGATAAAACATCACCTAATGTCCATAACCTAAATGAGAGAAATTTTCTAAACGAAGTATGGAGTAAACAAATAAAGGGTAATAGAATGCTAACACATGAATAACAGAATGCACATAGTGTACTCAGTAGAAGCCGATATCGTTTGATTTTATGGCGCAATACTGTGGATAAATGCGGTTCTACACAACTACAAAGACTTCGCTGACAAATTCCTCCTAAAATTAAACAAATCCCTTTTCTCGACGTACAAGCTGTGTAGTCTGTCCAATATAACAGTTTCGGTTTGTGAATGCAGGTACAAATGTATAAAACGGTCTTAGAAATACCTAGTGGTTAATTTTGCATTTCCGCACTATAGAGACCGTATTGTTCACGTTGTTCATGATCGTAGAAGCCTTACGGTGAACTAGCTGAGGTACGATTTTTTTGTCGTAAATAGGAAAATTGTTTGGTACTTGACACCAAGTCAGAATGAGTCACTATTATCCCAATCAGTCGTAGCCAATTAATGTTGTAAGAATTATCTATCATTCCACTCATAAACATACTTTCTCATTTATGAAGTCGATAGTTGGACTAGCTAAAATTTAGCAAAATACTTGGAGTAACATCTCCAGAAAATTTCTTTTCAAGATCATCGTGGTAGATAATTGATGAATTGTTCCAACAAATGACTGCATTTGGACCAAACGGACTGCATTCATAGGTTTGAACGAAATTGTCCAAAAGGATATTAATAGGAGAGAAAAGAGTCTACCTAAAAGATTATTAGTAAGCAAATATTAGCCATAATTGTGGACAAGGTTAAGTAGTATAGTTAGAGCTTTCCGACTGACGAAGTTCGCCGAATAGAAATTCAATGCACCGATATTCCATGTGACAGTTCGAATGGTTTGCTGCGTCACTGGTCTCGGCTAATCGCGAGATAATCTGCTTCCATTTTGAACTAGGCAGTTTTGTCGTACTGGAAGTCACCCCCAACAATTCAACATCAATTTCTTGGTAGAGGCTAACTCTTCCATCAGGATGATTCTGTGTTGGGCATAGTACAAATTGGCAATCATTTAGTCCCAAAAATAGATTCAATTCATTGACCATAATTCGAGTTTCTGGGAGCTTACGACGAAGTGGATCACAGTTGAATGCTTCATATTAAAACCTGGCACCCACTTTTCTTAAAAAATTGAACTAATTTTTCTTTAATTGCAAGATCTTCACTGTGTGAACGTCAGACATACCACGCGTAAACTTGCGTGAGTGGAGCTGTCCGTCTTGCCCATTACTCGGTGAGCACACCCAGTCACCCCCAACCTGAATTTTGCAGATCGACGTGACACGACCCAATTCGCGAACAGAATGTCATCTACTCCTCATCTGATTTTTACTCGCGTCATATCTTCCAATTAACTAACAGGTACACAGTATGGTTTTGTGTTAGTGATAGACAAAAGGATGTCGTTTTGTCGGTCAGTGTTGACTGCTTCACAGAAGATTCACGTTTACTGGCAAGTTAAGCTTAGTCTGTGAATTCACCAATGCCGGCTGAGGCAGACTGATAGAAAGAACCATCTAGATTCTTGATAACGGTGAAACGGCGATCGAGAAAACTGAGTTTTGTGTAATACATAAGAAAGTATACAAGACGTCTCTCTTAATTCAAGTGTTAAACATACCAGCAAAGCGCAATCAAGTTACGGAGCTGCGCAATTCACCCACACAACATGGTTGAGAACGAACAAAAAGTAGGTGTACTAATGCAATTAAATCTAAGCGGCAATGACACAGATTACTGTCAGTGAATCCAGAAATACTTTTTTTAAATATACCACTGTAGTTTCAGATAGGCTGAAGATTACAGATATATGTCAAACACCCTCAGTTACTCAATCCAGTTCGGTTGATCCAACAAAGAAACATATATGTAAAGAGCGAGTTGTGCATTCTCTGAATAAACCAAATATTTTCCAACAGTTTGTCGATATAATGAACACACTTGGAAGATCGCAACAAACGGTCCAGTCATTTCAGTAGTCGGCTTATGACAGTTTGATTAACCATCCTAAAGTTAATCGGAAGCTGCAAGGTCCGACAAATATATTTGGGAAATCACCTTACCATCTGAAGCAGCACGTAAGAGACCTCCTCAACGGTTAAAGATAGGTGTGATTGATAATTTACGATTTGTGGGTTAACCCGATAAACACTTCATTGCCGACTAAAAGATACGCCATATTCTAACGTAACGAACGCCTGATAATTGTGCTGTTGACCAAACGCACTCTTTGTGGAAAGTGAAGGTGATCTTTCGATGAAAATGTTTCTTCCTAGAGGGCACAGCATTTTACTCTAATGGATTTTGCTCCGCATCAAAAAACGAAGTGAGTTTGTCAGCACGGTCAAACTAAACATGTGTTCACGCCTGATACTAGTATCTCGTCAAGATTGACCACGGTATTCTAAAATCCGTAGGCCCCATAGGTTTCCAGAAAGGTCGTGAACGAAATAGGCATCAGGGTGGTTTTTCGAAAGGGGGCAAAACTGGTGCTTCTCAAAGACAAGGAAACTGGTAATCGTATATACAGATTAAAATGCAAGGACTGTCCGCAAGCTTTTGTTGGATAGACAACACACAAAAGAAGCAGTAAAAAGGCACCCGGAAATCAGCTGCATTATCAGGCCACGGTAGAGAATTCTCATGTTGCCTGCCACCTGGATCGCAAAACTTATCTCAAAATTATCCAGTTAATTAGAAGAGGGTTCTGAACTGCACGGGATCGTTTAGCTGCAAAGACCATCAAAATTGCGAGGGACGGATGCGTCGTAATCAGAGTTGACATACCTGGACACTGACACATGGCGACCAATCTCGGATCGATCAAGCCGACTCGCAATGATGCCTGGATGTAACAACAGTCTTAACATCAAGATTGTGATTCACTAATCCAATATCCTCAAAAATAGTTGGCCCTTTCATTGACCTATCTGACAGATTATGTTGGTCTCACTTCTGTCTGGCCACTCACGTGCCCCGGATCTACCGTAATTAGTAATTCAAACTCAGTATTGACTCCCTCTATATGTACACTTAACTCATGACCTGTTACTTTCTGCTTCCATTAGTTATGCGCATCCAGCCTGTCTTGAGCATTACCTGGTATATAACGGGTCCATGTAGTTTGAAGAACCTTTTTTAATAGAGGTGAAACTTCACAAGTTGTCCTGGAACTCCGCATACTACTATTTCTCACTAGTGTTTATTGTATTTTAAACACCCCATCTCGTTCAATGAACGATCGGCTGATTACCTGACCGGTTAGATAGATCTTCCTACTAATGTTTACTGAACAGATTTCATAGATTTGAGCGTTGTGGATCGTGGTTAAGTGTGTGACTGACTCACCCTCACGAGGGGATGTGCAGACCTGCGCTAACCGGATGTATCCTTAAAAGGTCAACTCATTTCATGTTCGGCAAAGTGGATTTGTCATGTAAACACACACAACATATACGGATAAGAACAGAAGTACCTGGCTCACTTTGATGTTGATCATTTATTCGGAAAAATATCCAGAAGTCGTTGGCCAACCGGACCTGTAATAAGACTGTTGCCAGGAGGATGAAGTCTTCTGAAAAAGTCAAAGACTGGTGAACATTCATCATCAACATCATCATCATCATCATCATCATCATCATCATCATCACAGCAGTCAAGCGCCTGACCAGAAGATACTGTGGCTTGGGCCGTTGCTAACTTCAACAGTGACGCGGAATATCCTAGAAGAAAACGTTACTATGAAGATTAAAATTAGTAAAAGGATTAAGCGGAAAAACTAAAAATGATTCGATTGCAGGTATGCCATTGACTACGACACCGGCATCTCGAATAGCTTATCTAACCAGCGATTTGGGTGATCACGATGACCCCAGCCAGGCA
This sequence comes from Paragonimus westermani, assembly GCA_008508345.1. NCBI lineage: Eukaryota > Metazoa > Platyhelminthes > Trematoda > Plagiorchiida > Troglotrematidae > Paragonimus > Paragonimus westermani. Next base: position 102,424 of record QNGE01000694.1, on the reverse strand, counting down.
TACGATACCTACCCACTTTGTTCGCTGGAGCAATCAGGGTCTTCATACGTCGTAGCCACGTTGTCGCTTGACTACGACACGGTTTCACTCAGCTGTTGGTGGTATCTGTAAAATGCCCGGTATGGTAATCTATCAGGTGACCTACAGAGTACGTAGCCCAACCACCGCAGACCGTACGGTTTCGTTGGTCCACTAGTTGATCGCCCAGCATAGGCGTTCCATAATGCTCACCGGCATGTTGCTCGTATTGCTTACGCGGTCAATCCACTTAACGTGTGCTGAGTGACAGAGACAACGATGGTCAAATGCAACAAGTCTATTGACATCTTCGTTACGAACCGGCCACGCTTCCAAACCATAGAACAAAACAGGACTTACGCAAGCATTGCATACTCTTCTTTTTCGGCAACAACCAAACGTCTTTTAAACACCACAGATAACGCAGGCTAGCAAAAGGTAACTCGTTTCTGCTATCCCCGTTGATATCTCGTCAGCAAGATAACAAGCTGATTAGTAAACAATGACAAAAACAAATGGAATCAGTCACAGAACTGCTTGTAGCTAGTTGCCTACCAGTACGATAGGCTGTACACTGAAACAAATTATGCTACCTAAGATCACACAACTTGAGAGAAAAAGAGAATTAAGAGCCTCTTATCGTGTCGTTCGACACCTGCCCGGTACTGGTGTCACGCCTTAAGGATAGTTTGCCAAAGTTTTCTTCGTCTTTCTGTATCTACTCACTCACCTGTTGTTTTCAAACTGGTTACGTTGGGAGAACCACAAGACGGCTATCGGAAAGGATTCGTGAACACCTACCGAAATGGCTTCGCAACGGTTCGTTAAAGCTCATTTCTAGTGTGACCGGTTCCCACCCAATCGACAATGGCCATCAAATAAATCAGGATGAAGCGTTCTGAGTTGTCTGCAAGTTTCGTCAGGCCTGCTCCAGAGCTGTCAGAGTGCGATTGTTATCAACCGCTGAGGCTATTGCTATCAGACTGCACAACCCCTGCCTGTGTGCCCAAAAACAATTCGTACGAACCCTCCACCTCCCCTGACCAATCATTCCACATCCACTTGAAACTCGAACAAGCGTGAACCGCTTGACATTGATGAACGAATATCTCATGACAGGCTCGTATAACACCCGAACACATTCACCAACACCCCCACCCTCCCCCAGTAGACTGTGATCTGTACCATTTCTCTAATCTTAATGTTCCTGTTTAACTCGTCATAAATTCATATATAACCCGCACGTATTCCCATGTAATTGTAAAGGCCCGATGAGAATTACCGAAAACAGCTGTTTACAGCTGTTCTTATGAATAATGCATAAACCTGACTGAACTGAGATTTGAATTGCGGTCACGCTTTCGTGAGACAACCGTGCTGACGGATGCGCCAACGACTTCCCAGAAGGTGCGACCAAACTACCGAATGGCAACGTTCAGTCACATTTGCTTGTGAGTACCACCCAGACTGCCCGATCACCTCTTGAGATGACAGTAAACGTTCTATTAACTTCAGTCAACCACACCCAATACAGGGAGTTCGCTCCCTTCTGAAATAACAGAAATCATTATTAAGACGTCAATTTTGCAAGCAACTGTTTTCAGCAATTCTCATCAGGCTTTTAGGATTACATAGGGTTGGTGCGAGTTATGCATGAAAAGTATAACGGGTCAAATAGGACATTAGAACTACAGAAATGGTACGGATCACAGTCTAGAGAGGAGGGTGGGAGTGCTGGTGAATGTGTTGGAGTGTGACACGTGCCTTTCATGCGAGATACGTTCATCGGTGTCAAGTGGTTCACGCTTGCTCGAGTTTCAAGTGGATGTGGAATGATTGGTCAGGGGAGGTGGAGGGTTCGTACGAATTGTTTTTGGGCACACAGGCAGGGGTTGTGCAGTCTGATAGCAATAGCCTCAGCGGTTGATAACAATCGCACTCTGACAGCTCTGGAGCAGGCCTGACGAAACTTGCAGACAACTCAGAACGCTTCATCCTGATTTATTTGATGGCCATTGTCGATTGGGTGGGAACCGGTCACACTAGAAATGAGCTTTAACGAACCGTTGCGAAGCCATTTCGGTAGGTGTTCACGAATCCTTTCCGATAGCCGTCTTGTGGTTCTCCCAACGTAACCAGTTTGAAAACAACAGGTGAGTGAGTAGATACAGAAAGACGAAGAAAACTTTGGCAAACTATCCTTAAAGCGTAGCACCAGTATCGAGCAGGTGTCGTAAGACATGATGAGCCTGACTGCAGGGTAGACAGTTTTGAAGGCGTTTGAAAGTCTGCGGCCAATTATTCCACTGTTAACTTCACCTCTGTATGAGAGACAGATGAAGACCGGCATTTTCGCCCAGTTCCAGTTTCGCACCGGAATCCAGAGTTTTATCCATAAATTTCTCAGGGTATCCATTTTCAGTGAGAGTTTCTTGAATATATCTTACTTCTTTCTGGAGGGTGTCCGGTGTACAAATCTTTTGCGCCCTGTTCAACAGACAACGTGCCAAATTTCTCCTGTATTTCAACGGGGCAAAACTGTTACAGTGCGTGTATTGACCCGCCCATATCTTTTTTCTATGAATGAATCTTTGAACTGTTCCTTCTGATCGACACTACAACGCGACACATAGGAATGAGTGTCTGTTATGATATTCTAACTCGACGGTGAACTTTATATCTCGGTGTGCTATGCTGACCTCATCTAGTATGACTTGGTGATCATCAGTGTTTGGATCAAGACAAAAATTATCATCCAAATAGCGCTTGTAAAGCGTGCACTTAGTTACGATATGGTTGAGTTTAGTGGTCTTCGGTTTGGCCGAGTAGCGAACCTAGAGGTGAGCCCACTGCTACTCCATCTTTCTGCCTACATGACCCTCCACTAAATCGAAGTTAAACATTATAGATGCAAAGCAACAATAGTTCCTTCAATTTCCCTCCTGAAATTCCTACACTAACCTGATTGTTCTCGATGAGGGTGCAGAGATAGTCAATAGATTCTTGCAATGAAACATTAGTAAACAGAGAATTTACATCCAAGAACAACATACTGTTGTTCTCGATATTCACTGAATCAACTGAATTTATAAACGCGAAGATGTCCTTTAGGTTAAGAGGAGTTGATCTTAATTTAATCGATTTTAATAGCCATTCTGCTGAAGGAAGACATGGATCAGTCCTCATGGCACTCCGTCTTTATGAACTTTGGGAAGACCGTATAAACCTGGAATGACCGTTCCCGTAGGTCTGATACGCTCGAAAGTTGAAGCATTGATAACGTCTGCTTGTTTTATCTGATGAAACAATTTTGATAAGCTTTCTTCTATCGATGTCGTTTTATTTCTTTCATTTCCCGTTTCCTGGACCTGCGTTATCATCCTTAATAGGTACCTGTAAAGAGAAGTTAGGACAATGGCGCCCTACTTTTACTTCAAATAATATAAAATATGACTTCTAAACACTAATTACTCATAAAAATCATTCAGTTTTGAACACTCGACATGCTCGTTTCAGGCAGCGAAATTCCCTAATTGTGAAATTGTCTTTGCCGGTTCAATTCAAGCTCATCCAATATTGTTAAATGCCACACGATTGGCGTAATCTCAAAATCAATGGTCGTTTATGAACATTTCTTTAATAGTTTTCTTTAATTAGTGTTCGTTAGTATTTTCCGTCAATAAACAGTAGCACGTATGATCAGTCAAAACACATCAACAAAACTCTGGGGAACAAAAATGACATTTCACCACTGTGAACAATGTCACTAATCGTAGAACACAAAATGTATATAGAATTGAACAGAAATCTTTTGTTTTCCGCTTAACAGAACTTAACAGGACTTGTGTTCGGGATGACAAATTGTATGCAAATACAAGCAATCAACTCACGCAGTTTTCTCCTAGTTTAAGGACATCGTTGTTTGCAGCTAGTGGATGCCAATTAACGAATTAGGTAATTAGTATTATAACAAATGGGTGCACAGAAAGCGGAAAACTGATGTGATTTTCTATCACACAATTCGAGTGGTGAGGCCAAGGCAATGGAATACGCAGGTCTTGAAGCCTGTGTAAACCACGACCAGATTGTGGGTGCATCACACTACCTTAATAACGCCAACATAAAAGTACAAAACGGAGCAAACAAAGATTATTTATTTCTGAGAACAGAGTTGAATTGTTATGATATTAATTGGTATAAGCCCTAATATCAAATGGTTCATAGCATAACCTGCTCAGTTTTTGGCAGAGCATGATGGACTGAAAGGCTGTTACTTGGTAACGGCAAAAACAGCGACGAAATCTACAGTTTGCTTTCAACCGTAATAACTACGCTCATGAAATCATTGTAAGGGAGGGATAGAAGTGTTCCTTTCAAGCTCGACATTTCTTTTTCAAGGGTAAGGAAGTTCACACTATGGACTACAAATGATCGGAGTCAGAAATACTGAGTAAGCCAACAATGGCTTGTAATAACCGTCGAAACACGCATGTGCTCATGTGGTGGAAATCTCGATTGACCGATTATCCAAACCGCGACACAACAGAAGATCTGACAGACAGCCAATCCAAATATCGCGTTAATGATACAACATCAGGATTGCACGAACGGTCTTAGTGTTGTGCCTTCCGTTATTCGTCAATTCATCTGTTCCGTATTTCACCAATTAACATACAGTTTATGGTGTCGCATGTGCTAATGAGATCAGCCAATGACATGCTGTGATTCCTCTAATACTGTTGTACATCAATAAATTCGGCGTCTCAATTCATGAATAACAAGTGTTTATTGCTACCAGTACCAAATCTTCGCCTTATTACCTGCGTGGGTGGTTTCAATTCAAGTACGATTTCTAGGGCTATTCGAAGTCCCTAATTCTGAGTATCACAGCTCACCATTAACACCGAAGTCCGATCAAGACCCTTGCTAATGTACAATCATGTAAACTTTAAGAAAAGGTAATAAGTGGTAAATCTTGTTGTGACGAAAATGAGACTCGTACCTAGAAAGAGACTTAAACAACGGTTCAGTCTAAACGGTAGGAAACCATACCTGATCCGTATTTCACGACATAAAACTTGCTAACGTGAACAATATGGTCATCCTAGTCCAGACTGGTAGATATTATCTGAACCCAAATCTCTTAACTTTGAGCCACCAACTAGGCTGCAGGTGCACCGTTTCACATTGAGTCGTTCAAACAGCCTGTTATCCAACCAACCAAAATGATTGTTCTAACTCATATTTTGCAGCTTTTGTCGATTGAGATATGTGTAGACTTGTGAAGGACAACTTTCACAGTAGCTGGTATTTTTTAATTCATTCTTTGTTTTGTATTTTCTATTATAAAAAACTTGACTGTTAATAATGCCAGACACTCAGACTAGATGAGGACGGATGTTACCGCTTCCGTTTCATTACAGTAGTGAGGTACGCTACTTGTGAATTGAACCTTTAGTGATCAGCGATCCTGTGCTTTATCTAAGGATCCTGGCTTCAAGCGAGTTTCCCCGCTTGTCTGTTCTGTACACACTAATTCCACGCAGCGAATTCTTGCTTTATTCCTGACGACTCATCTATAATTCTATTCTTCAAGATCGTTTAACCTGAACCTTCTGGAGCATTGTTTAACTCATTCGAAGTTTCTACGCACTTTTCACCTGGCATACCTTTGAGTGCCGCCGAGTGGGTTGGAGCCCACTCCGCGTTCCCTTTCTTTCTACTCCCGGTTGCTGCTTTTGGTTCCAGATTAGGCTAGAACTAACTACTTATTACATTTTTAAACACTGCTGGAAATGTACGGTTTGTTTCCAAACCTCAACGCGTTTTTTAGTTCGATGCTTGTTGGGACTACATTTCGACTGCTCTTCTAGAAAGGCGTTTTAAATCGTTATTGGAAGAGGGTCGACTGCATACCCACTTGTCTACTACAAAATGATTGTCTGCGTTCCATTAACTATTGCAACAGTTCATCACTGAGGGACTGATAAAGGCGGTTGCTTCACGAAAGCATGGCGGAATTCAGATCCCGGTGAACGCAGAGACATACATCACTGACGACTTGTAACAAGTGCGAACCTCCGGTTTAATTCTTTCCTTTCCAAAAGAGGCCTACTGGAACGTCTATGAGAATGCAAAGGCTGTGGTCAACAGTGGGCAATGGTCAGTTCATAGGAGCGGTTTTATGCTTACGATCCACCTTGTGGTCAACGTACAAACGAAATTGGTTTGCTTCTCCCGCGTTGTCCTTTTCTTAAGCGTTTGTGGTCTCCAGGGTGCTTCGTTTCTTTGAAAGAGAGGACTGGTTTTATTTTAGAGACTCACTTCTTGGGCAATGCATGAGAAACCCGATTCGCAATAACATTCATTAATAGAAGTAAAATTGGGTTCAGTAAGTTTCCTTTGATAGAACGTCACTTAGGCATTACTTGAATACAACAAGGAGTACGGAAACAGTCCAGTTCAGTTAAGCGAGGATTTTTTTACGGGAGTCCAAAACAGACTAACAATTTGGTGCTAAGAACTGCGTTATCATCCTTAATAGGTACCTGTAAAGAGAAATTAGGACCATTTATGGGAGTCCAAAACAGACTAACAATTTGGTGCTAAGATTTTAACCACAGGGACTCCGAAAATGATTTCTATCTCCTTGTACTTTCCTCTTATTTCAGAGAGGTCAACATCCAGCAAAAGTGCACCGGTTAATCGTCGATGTGATGCTGTCGCTGTCGATGTCATTTGTACGGAAAATGTTGATGATGATAATCATGATGATGGTAATTGTAATACTGGTGTTGATGAGGAGGAGGAAGAAGAAAAAAGAAGAGGAATGTGAGGTGGAACCTGATGAAGGTTATTAATAATGGCAAAGTATTTGATGACGTTCGCAACAGTTACGTGATCTGTGAAGATCACCTAATTTAAGTTTAAAATAAAGGTTCAAAAATTGACGACCAGTTGACCACAAACCTGAGGTAAGGAATCGTAGAGTGAACATTTTAATTTCTAGAACTTCTGCTGTGAACTGCACAAATCGATACTGTTTTTTTAACAAAATCAGTTTTTTCGCTCCGAAAAATTGTGATGCTTGCAATTTGATTCTGGGTGTTCTGTTCCACTTCTTGGGAATACTTTCTAGTGCTGATGGATTCGCCTAGATTCGAACACTTTGAAGAATCACATTGACTGCGGAACATCTAACCATCATGAAACTATTTTCTTGCAGATTTTTATTACAAACCTGTTTGAGATATTCCTTGTTTGGACATCAATTGTTATAGACATTCCCGCTTTTATTGCGTGTCACAAACTTATTGAGACTCGAATCGACTTTGGATCAAAAAATCGATGTAGAACTTAGTCAGTAATCGTCCGCTTCTTGGTTCCCATCTGCTTCACGCGAACTTCACTGTTCCGACTTTCTACTAGTAATTTGAATTTATTCCGGATCACGCCTAGGGTGTTATATAGGCTTGCCACTTGATTTCAGTGAGTCACTCCCCAGTGTCAAAGAATTTCCTCATGCATATGGATGTGAAGTGCCGTTATATCAGATAATACCGTACTAAGTAAGACCGGTTTTCTGACAGCCCAAACTTAACATTGTTACAGTACGGCTAGTCTTTCTGCAACGATTAATCAATCGATCACTACCTGTCCCGAAAGCTTCAAAATGCTTGTATATTTCGTTTCTTCTGTTTGTAGTTAGAAAAGCAATCAGTGCCGCAAAAAATTACACGTTAAAATTTTAACTATTCCCACATAATTGTCATTCGAATAGTTTGGGGTTACCTTACTCCAAAATATGCACTGGTCCCTCCAAGTCATTCAGTTTACAGTACAAGTCGATAGAAGTGAATTTATGTAATTTGTCTGATGGCTATTTCTACATACATTCATCTCAGTTCAGACTTTTCTAATATTTGCGCACTTTTCAATTTCAACACTATCCTTCCGTGGTTTTCACCACTTTGTTCTCAGCAAACTTCCAAACGGATCTACAAAATTTTTGGACTATTTTACCAACATTAATCATGCACAATGTATCAGTGTTGCCGGCAGAGCCTATTTTTGAAAACAGACCATTTTTTTCGGTCCGACAGCGTAATCCATGCAAATACAGCTACTAATGTACAGTTATTCATTGACTTAGTCTCACGAGAAGTTCAGTTAAACCATTATCTATTTCTCTGAACTCTGTTAAGCCACTGAGAGCACAGCAATATAAATATGCCTAAAATCTTGTTTGTATATCTTTGTTTCTGTCTCAAGTACCCCCAGATTACAGAAGTTGTGCAGCGCTATGTGGTCACGTGGAAATCAGATGTTTTGTGAACTTGTGAATAGTACCCTGCCAGTGGCTTCAGCGTCAAACTCCTAACTCCTTTAGCGGGTTTCATATGACACATTGGGTTCGACTGGTAAGTGAGTCAAAATCTGATGAGTCCCAGCTTTGGAGATGGCGTCATAGCTTAGCTCGTAAGGCACTTTCTGCATGTGAGCATGCTGTTACTGCCGCTGGTTCGAATTTGGCTGAGATCCAGATTTTCTGCAGTTAAGTCTCAGCTAAGTTAACCAATTTGTCGCACTACTTATCGGTAATATCAGCCTGTCATTTTTCAGGAAGTATCGGTCAGAAAAACTTGAGTTAGATTCAGCTAAATACTACATCCTCACTTTGATGTAAATTTTCAAACTTCTCCGCCGTAAAGCTGATTGGCAGGGCACAATGTAGTGTGTGGAAACACTTTGTCTACTTTCTAACTCTGAAAAATTGTGTCCTCCGTGCAAATCCTCAGGGCTCTTCCCGTCAAACAGTTGATCAGATTTCTTTTCGAGGCAAGTGGTACGAAACTATTGAAATGAATATACTGATCAGTTCAAGTATCCTTTCTATGTATCGCCCGCTGAATTGAGCCATCAGCACGGTGACGTAAACGTACATCCAGAAAGCCTAATTCGGTCTCCAACGAAAATTGTAAATTTTGGTGCGCGGAGTTGAATGTTGCCAAGATGTCAGTTGGGTCAACGTTATTATCGAGTACGCAAAGGATGTCGTCAACATACCTCTTATAAAAATTGCATTGGCGACTTGCTGGACTCAACAGTTCATTTTCTAATTTCGCCATGAAAATGTCCGCAAACAGTGGTCCCAGCGGCGATCCCATTGCGACACCGTCCTTTTGTCGATAAATTCCTTCAATTTGTGCCCACGCCTAAAAGATAAAGTGCCTATTTCTGCAGCCTAGTTTTGTGTATATTCATGGCCAACCCCCCACCCGGTTAGCCTGTCAAGACCCATTGTTCAAGTGGGTACATGATTGCAGTGTGACATTTAACTGATTGACCTCATTAACCACATGTCCCCCCGTATACTCCCCTAACGATTCTCCCGTGAAATGTGTGATATAAATGTGATGTATTTAGCCTGATGATGAATCACTGAAAACGAGCTTGTTCGCTACACATTGTTTTTCATGACTACGCTGGGAATTTTTACGAGATATATTCATTTACTTGTTCCTGTGGGACCAGTTATGTTGGCCGCACGACTAGACGCTTATCTGAACGGATCCGGGAACATCATCCAGCTTGGCTCAACAGTGGTATAACAAAGTCTGTCTGCAGCGCCATACTATCACACCTGGTGGATTCACATCACGCTGTCAGCGTAAAGGACGCATTTCGTCCAATCTGCCGAGTTAAGGCCATCCGGTCTTGACCGGTGATGAGTAGGATTCTGTCTACAGCAGAGGCTATTGGGATCCGCATGTATAACCCACCCCTGTGCGCCCAAAAACGTTTTGTTCAGGCTCTGGATTTGCCCTGGCCAACCCTCCACCCGGTTAGCCTGTCAAGACCCATTGTTCAAGTAGGTACTTGATCGCAGTGTGACATTGAACTGATTGACCTCATTAACCACATGTCCCCCCGTTTACTCCCCCTAACGATTCTCCCGTGAAATGTGTGATATAAATGTGATGTATTTGGCCTGATGATGAATCACTGAAAACGAGCTTGTTCGCTACACACTGTTTTATTTGACTACGCTGGAAATTTTTACGAGAAACATAGGTGTGTTTGAGAAGTTGCACACTCGACGGGCTTGGCTGTACTTTATGTTTACTCCATTTCAGTTGCGACTTACGGATGTCACTACTAGTGAAAGACAATCAAAGCAAGTTTTGACTAATATGTCCCCTATATTTTACTAGTTGCCTGCTCACTTGATGGCGCGCCCGTTTTGAGTCATACTTCTGCTGCAGCGCATCAACACTGAATATTCTAGACTGAGAAGCTCCTAATCTTGGATTGGAATACGCTGATCTTTGCTAGTTCTAACGGACACTAAATTAAAACTCAAGATACGATATACCAAAGGCGTTTTTGCATTCGTCAAATGTTGCGAAGTAGAAGATACAACTAAGCTATGTAGTAGCATTTTTGACAATTCCAATGTTACCACGGAAATTGTAGATTACAATAGTTTGCAATTACTAGTGCTCCAACGACCAGATTTAACAGTACAGGGCTGAGTTTATCGAAGTCAGACGTAAGCAGAACAACTTTACAGCTTTCACAACAATCACCTAAAATACCAAAAAGAAAACTGCTCGTCAACTGTATCTGGAATAGCAGAAATGTGCAGCACTTCCGTAGGGCTCAGGAAGGAAATTATGTACAAAACCAAATGCAATGACAGCACCTCATTGATCAACCCCGATGGTTCACGAATTGGCTTTTGGGATGCACGAATAATCTTTGCCGATGTTCGTATTCGAAGATCAAATATAACATTTGTTCTATATCATTGCCACAAAAATCTACACTCGAACGAACACCAAACAATCAAAATAATTTCTGAAAACCGACTATTGGTCTGTTACGGCAGTAGACAGTCATAACGAATCAGCTAAAATCTATGAGCCAGTACATAGATGGACAGCTGTGAACAAATTGGGTTGACTAATACAGTGACATAAGACAGCTAAACACACTGGAGTTCAGCTGTGAGAAGTAAATAAACGACCCTGCCATCAGTTGAAACATTACAATAATCAACTAATCAGATTGCAGGGAGACAAGCAACATGAGTCAACCAATCAGACTCACGTCAAAAGGTCGTAATGTATTGCTGTACCAAGACAAGCATTCATTAGGCCTTACCAGTTTCAAATCTGTAGGCTCGAAGATGTAAGCATTGATACTACCACGAGGATTGTTGATGAAACGTTTACAGCCCAACAGGTAAGCTCCGCGAACAACCGCATACCTAAATCATTGGTTGTTACCGCAACTTTCTGACTTCCGGTTATTTGGTTCTCTGACAGAATTCAACACAACCTTAAATGTTCGTCGACTTGCTATTATATTTAGCTCATAAGTCGTCACTAATGTAGTCGTCGCAGTCTGTTAGACCTTCTAGGTGAGTTGTCAACGAACCATAGCGTGCCCTCTAGATCTAAGAGGAATAAAGTAGCTCCTGTGTTGTTACAACTAGACTAAGCATGATCAACAGTCAACTACAAGCATAGGCGCAACTTGCAAGCACTAGAATGAACTAACATCCATATCGATCGGCTTGACTATGCTATCGTACGATCGGTCACCTAAGTCACTAACAAGCCGCACACACATTTACAAATGCGTCAGGGCGAGCAGTTGGTCAGCGCTCGAGTAGACGGTGTGTCGACGTCCGTTTCGGATTAACTTGTCACAGTTACTGAAGCCAACGGACGTTTGCGAACGACGTTTTACACCAGAAGCTTGCTCTGTACCACTTAGGGTTCCACTCACACACCACATATCCAGTGTAAACCCGGAGGAATAGGACTGAAATACGTGTGAATGGAGGCTTTTGTGGTAGGCCGGACCAAAGCTCGTAAGCAAAGTTGTGGGCTAGTACGAAAATAAGATCCTTGTCTCTTGGATACATCAACAGGAAGATTCCGGCGGTATGGTTTGAGCTGGGAAGGAAAATGCAAAAACACAAGCAGCAGCTCAAATTAGGAGTGCATGTTAGTTCAGTCCAGTCAGGATTTTCGAGAGCGGTAGATAAAGTAATTATGGCCGAATGCTGAACAAAACCTTCGTCACACACTGCACTAACAGAGGTTTACTAAAGAAAACCCGGAGGGCCATCACGATCCAGCTTTCTGAAAACAAGTGTGGACAGTTCATCAAACGAAGGCGGTCTGTGGTTGGTACGAACAAGAAAATGTATGAACCAGACATGACTTACTTGTGTCTGACGTGTTTATCGTCTCTTCGCTGGCAATGTGTTATAAGTGGTTTGACGATATACCAATCCGACGCGGCCGGCACATTCGTGGCCGCGTTCGACGCAACGCCGTACAGTCTTGTCGCCATGATATTTGACACCTGTAGTTCCTTTGCACACTGCACGCTTCACTACACGAATGTACAACTGTCACTCACTGAACCTTTGAAAGCCCGTCCAACTCGTATTTATCCAGATGACGCTGCCTAAGACCGAAGTACCAAGGTACATGGCCGATTTGGCAAGCAGAAGCGTCGACTATTCCAATGGCAGCCATCCATGCGACACTCGACTCCACCATCGTCCTCAAAGTTCTGAGAGGCAGGATTAGTGTCAAATATGGACTAAATAAAATTTGATCCAGTACACAATCGTGCTTCACGTCATCGATAATATCAAAGTGACAACTTCGACTTTATACCAGTGTGCAAGAGCCGACGGGCAGTTGAAAGACATGTGCAAGCATCCAAGCTTGTTAATCACCGTTTTCAATGCACCAAAGAGGGCGTACAACAGCTGGTTGTGTTCACAACATTTCTTCAGGATCCATCAAGCAACTAACACAGCGTCGGTCTTACTGAGACTCACCCGATGTCCACATTGCTCCTCGGGAACACTCGTCTCCAAAACTCCAGCTTTAAAGCCTATTAAGCCAAAGTCGTGCTAACATCTTCCCAGCGTAGCTCAACAGGCTAACGCCCTTGTCAATGCTTTGTTTGGTTTCCTTACAGTTAAAGAAACGACTAGGATATTCTTGAACTTTTTGGGGATATTTCTTCGTCCCAAGATGGAGTGAACCATCTGGAGCGAAGTACATTCAAAAACTGGACCGCCCTGTTTCAGAAATACGACTCGCGACAAGCATCAGTGCAGATAAAAGAAAGATGGGAACTCGAATGAGAAAGAGGCAGCTAAGAGATGTTAGTTCTACAATGGAATGGACGAACTATCCGTGGCTTCCTCTGCTATAAGCTTACGGGTATTGCTTTTCGAAAGTAGGTATAAACTTAAAATGAAGCTGATAAGCGCTACGAGAGAGTTCTTCCCTAAGTGTTTCTAGAGAATAAGGCGAAATAATTATTTACCATAACTGCTCATTGCCTCTTCTAATATCCCAGCACATGCACATACTGGCCTGTTTGTTTCCGTTAAGTTAACGGTCCTCCAGCGGTTGTTTGTATCATTGCTGTTTTTATAGGTGTAGGATATATTACCGTTAATTTTACTGAAATAATTTACCATCTTTCCAGAACAAACATTAGGCCTCAGATTCCAGGCTGTATGGTTAAGATACCATAACAGAAAAACGAATAAGCAGATTAAAAGAAGTATGAATGGGAACCTTCTCTTCAAATTTGAAAGCACGTGATATACTAGCTTGTATATTTAATCAATAATAAGTTATGAAAACCATCGAAACCCTGTGTAGTTAGATACTATTACTCCAAATGCTGTGAAACTGTGTTGGAGATGTTTAACCGGAGTACAACAATTTGACCATTAAAGAAAGACCGATATTGAAACTTAACTTTGAAAGGATTTAGTGTGAGTAGCGGACAGATTTGGATTTGGATGTGTCTGGAGGTGCGTCTGCCTATATCCGAGTGTTAATTTGCCTATTTTTACGAAGCGACTGTTATTGTATGTGTTAAGAGACGCATCTCCTAATAAAGCAGCCAACGCGAATCACGTAATATTGATTGAACCACCCGGCTTTGGGTAGACTGATCTGTATTATCTCACTTCAGTGATTCACCCGTGTGACCGGACACCTGTTCGTTATGTGAACAGTTTTCCCGCGTTTGTTTTCTGATGTCCTTTGTAACTTGATTTGTTCTAACGCCCTGACTGCCGTATGTGATCGTCTCGGTTGATTTGTTCCGTATCTAGTGAGCCATATATGGTAATTATTTTGCCCTATAAATATAGAGCCTCTGTGACCTCCATCTAACTCGATTCATCCCTCCAATAAACAGTATTGCCGCACCTATTCTCTTTCTCAAACGATCGAGCGCGTAACAAGAGGGACGATCCAATAGTATCGCTGTATTGCTATCGTTTGTTTGTGTAAGTGTACAAAATAAGGCAGTGTGTTTGCTCAAATCCCGTAAGAAAATGTAAACAACAATTTTGGTTCTGATGGGTATCGCTAAACCGAGTTGAGTTGAGCCTAAGAAACTGTTCGTTTCCTTGACTCTGCACTCCACAAGCGCCTGTGATTTTGTGACCTAAATATTCGATTTAACGTATACACAAGAGGTAATGTGAGCATTTTTGTGAAATTTTGTAATCAGGTGTAACAGTTATCCCTCCCAGACTTCACTCACAACAGAAGTTGGCACAATCAGGAAAATATGTGCACGGAGAATTTACTATCCCCGGCTGACAGCGAGTAGCCGGGTCAGAAACCGGATAAATGCGCTGTCAGCGGTTGAGACTGACACATTCACACGGCGGAGAAAGCGCATGGTACGCTGTGTCCACCAAGAATCAAGATTCGTAGAATTGGCAAAGAGTTCGCAGATTAGAAGAAGTTGAAAATGCTTATGCACATGTGAATCTAAATTGGAAAGTTTAAAAAGAAAAGGCATGTAGGAGTGTTGTTTCAGTTTCAAGGGATCAGATACAGAAAGAGTGCGAGTAGGAAACTCATGGCACAATGATCAAAATAAAAGCCTAAACGCTGCCTAATAAACAACATTTGCACCGCACATCTAAGTTTGAATTCAACTGCCGACTGTGTAGTTATGACAAACTGTGGTAGAATGTTCCATATTGAATGCACCGCAAGACAAACAGTACATTTTGTGTTGTACTTCAGGTGGGTTACCAGTGAGATGGTTACTTTCATTAGATACGCATATATTCATTACGGAAATTTGTAGTCGTTCAAGAATCCTTTATACAAAAACGCCGTGGAACGTCATCTCCTTCAGTTCAGCACGAAGCGAGATCCGAAAATCACTTTTTAACAGATATACTACCGGCGAAAGCCAATGAATTTTTAGTTCGGATTAGTGATGTTAATACCATTTATAGCGTCGGGTTGCTTGAGTGGGCCAACGTGCACCATTCCATTGTGAGGAAGTTCATGATTGCTCAGTGTGACTAGTGCAACCAAACTGCTAAGAAACTGGTGATAACAGAGGGTTTCTCCTATTACTCTTAGTGAGCACTTCCTTGGTGAACTCAAGAACACTAAGCGACCGGAATGTATTGACGCCAACAACTCAAGTCTTTATGAATAGGACCTACAAGCAGAACTTCCCTGTCATCAATAAAGTTAGAGAGCGATTAGATGCCTATCAGTACGTGATTTACTGTAATTGATCAATAATCAACACTCTCATCGGTTAGCGAAATAAGCATGTTATTATATACTCAAATATGTATGCAGAGTGGCTGCAGGTTGCCAAGTTTTTAGAAACGGAGTATAAGATGCAATATCAATGTGTGTTATTGAAAAAGCAACTGAAATGTGCAAACGGCTGAGCAACTTTTAATAATAAAATATACTTTCTAGCAGTGTACTGTCAAATCGCCGCCGATGATTTAGGATAATTCACTAAGTAACGCGTATTCGACACTTCCAACTGCGCTGATCCAGATGGTCGGGTTAATAAGACTATCTTTCAAGTAGGAAGAGGTAATCGGAATGACTGGAATTTATGCGGTACTACTGACAAATTAACAATAAAGTTGATCTCACACACTGAATGTGAATTAATCGAATACTTAACTTATCCGGCAGAAAAAAGGGTTCCAAATGGAACAAACAAAAACGAGTTCGCAAATGGTCACTAATCTAAGGGAATTTAGTCCATTAAAACAAGCGGTGTAAATGGAAGTTAAAGCTTGTCAAACAATATCATGCCAGAATTTTTTAGTAAATAAGCAGTGATAGCTAAAAAAATAAACCAGATAATCTGTACGTAAAGTCACGATACAAAATTTATCCTGATTGTTCATAGCACACAACAAAAGGAAAAATGAAACCAAATTTAGATTCGACTTTCTACAACCCAATCAATCACGCTTCAGTAAATTCAATGGTTCGCATCATACTAAACGTAGAGCGACAAACGTATCAGACGAACTTTGGCAAATCCAATATGTACTGGGTATTGTTAGTGTACGGTCTGGGTTGGCCTCCCCCCCCAACTCAAGAGACACCACTGCCAGCAGTGACCTCCTTCTGTCGGATCTGTCAGTGAACAGCAAGAGAAAAAATAACCTCTGCGTTCAAATCAATAGTCTGTTCTCCCTCGTGCGCCTATCTACAGTCAAATAAGTGTGATTTATTTCTGGTTGAACCGAACGGTCAGCTAATTAACGAGCTTAATATTTTTTTATGGCTAACCAATCATTTCAATCCCCAGGCGTAATTCAATGAAACTAGGTTCTGTACGGATGAGTTGATTAGAATTGTTGTTGCTGAGAGTGGTGGGGATTAGTTTTTGTTTGCCTTGCGACAGTTAATCACATCACTCATTTCAACGTAACTGGTAAAACTGAGGAATTCTGATTTACTACTTTGATGTTTCAAGGGATGGTATGCCATTCCACTAAAAAGTCGGCCTATTGGCACAATTACTTGTCTGTGTGTATTATGCGTGTATGTGCATATCACCGTACTAACCTGAAGTGTGGCGTACGGAATACTTATGAGACCGTCCGACTGGCAACGTTATCACTATTGGTTTTCGAAATTAAAAGGTCAATTTCTCGAGAAATATGTGAAAACAGGAAACATAACAGTTGCTCTGAGATTTTTTTGATTGCAATAAACTGTAATCAATGTTAATCTTAAAAAGCAAATGTGGACACGAAGTAGTGTAAATACAACGGACTTAATGCTACGGACATTTAAGCTGTTTAAATAGGATTGTCACAATAGTACCTTTTGTGACTGGGTGAGTGATGTCTCTAAAGTAATGGGTGTCAACAGAATGTTTCCACTGATCTACGTTGAACATTGATGATTGGCATCTAATTGTTGCAACCTCAGCCATGCATCTTAGAATAAACCTCTCAAGTTGGAAAAAATAAGGATGTATACGTCTGTAACGTTATGAGACTGAATGTTTCGGAGATTGCCGAGTGTCTAACCGTTACCCAGATATTCTCGACGTAAATCAACTAATGATATGCAGAAGATTGCAGTTGAAAAAGTCATAAAACAGTGAACAGTATAAAAGCGCAACCGCTGCCCAGTAGACGTATAACAGACTTACTGGTCTAAAAGGGGAAAACAAAAATGCATTCTTTCTACTTCGTCACACTGTAAATTGAATCTTGATTGAAAAGTACAGGTGCCTGCAACAGTTTTTCAACAGCATACTAAATACAGAGGCTGAATTCTGTATTTTAATCAATCGAGGTATGTACACATTACTAGTTGGAATAATCAGAAAACCATCTCTCTCAGAATGGTCAGCGGAACAGTGTTATTTTCAGTGGTTACAAAAGATTCAGTCGGAAATTTCAGAACAGCTGGTCGTTCCACTGGTAAGACATGAAGAGAAACAGAAATGTTTCACTTAACAAAATGGTACTGCTGATTCTGGGTAGAATCAATAAGAACGAGTTTTTGACTACTGCAACTTTCACCAGTACCGTGGTGATGAAACAAGCAGCCTATGGACTCGAATCTCAGGTAGCCAGACGGGATACCAGCACGTTATACACCAAGCTACCCTAGTTCCCAGGATATATCTAGTAGTAAGTGTATTCCTGGGGGACATCTTCTTGTTGACATGATGAACACCGATTTGTTTGTTTTTAGGTTCTTCAATTTAACTGTTTGCGTACACGGAATTAGTTTGATCTGAATACATCTTTAATATTTCGTTTTGTTCCGTCTGAATCAAGAGGTTTACAACTGCCCTGATACACTGTATGTAACTGTAGATACTACAAATACTTCAGTTTATTCATTGATTCAAGACGGTCCTTTTTGGAAGCAAAATCAAAACTGGTATTACCGGATGGAAAGCTATTCAGCTTCTTTCATCAACACAAGTGAAGGCTGCTGAATTTATGATGAAAACCACCTACTAACGCTATAAGGTCTCCTTATATGTATAGTATTTCTATAAATGATAGATTTCTACGTAAAAATTCAAACGTTTGCATTGACTAGCGTGAAGTTCCGATCTGAAGCCCATAGGTAAGCTACAACCAGTGTCACATGGAGAGTTTAGATTAAGGTGAGTAGTTTCCATCAGGACAAACAAAAAGAACCGTGCTGTTACAGATATGGGAGAACATTAGCGATGGAATATGGAAATCTCCGCAATTAAAGTCTACCTAACCGTTTAAAAGTTAACTGGTGTCAATTCTTGTGAAGTAAATCGCTTTTCAAAGTGACTTTGGACAGAGTTCGCACTCATCTGTACGATTAGGGGTCACTGTTGGTCTAGTGTTTGTTTTACACATAAAGCCATTTATATCAACCTACGTGATATGACGTATTGCTGCAACATAAATCTAACTTTATAAGATGAAAACCAGTCAATAAAATGAAGAAAAATTGTGAACTTACAGTCTGAAATGGGGAATCAATGAACAGTGTCAGTTTCACTCATGGTTTTCCTCAACAGGCAAAGATAGTCAGGTCGGGACTTGACCCTGGAGAATTCGTATCACCAGTTAGAATTTATCATCCAAACTACGGGTCCAATATGCAAATACAAATACTGTCCGCCTTTCAGACAATGGTGGTGTGCTGTTCTTAACACCAATAATACTGATGAACACAAGTATTTTCATGTAGCTAATGTGCTGTGGCAGCGGTCACAAGGATTATAAATTGCCTTTCCGCAAGTGGACCCTGAAATTAACCCTCAAGTTGACAACTTACGGTAATTTGATCCGTTCTCATGTTAAGTCATCAACTGTTCTTCTGTCCCATAAAGGACAGCTGTGGGGAGTGTAGAAGGTGTTTCTAACTGGAGGTGTCCTCTGCAGAAAGGCTTACAGGTCATAATTGAATGGAAGCGAAATGTTGTGTTCTTCTACAGAATAACGCTGACAACTTGCAACCACGATCATATGAAGAAAGTAGCATGGGTGCCGACCTTTCTGAGTCATAAGTTACTTCTGTGTACACAGATCCGAAATCATGTCGTGGGTCCAAGCAAATTTTGTCTCAAATTTCTACCAGTTACAGGAATAAATTAGTTAGGCTTTATTTGTTTCAAATACTGTTAAAACGCAAAAATCACGTAAGTCCTGCTGAACTTCCGTAACTGTTACAACCATTTCTTAATTACTTACTTGTTGTCCGAAGCAGGCCAGCAGAGCATTTTGACTATCTCTGGCGCTCCGGAAATCTTCGTACCTCTGCTGATCTCTCGGGAGATGTAGCGACACTGTTAACGTTTTTGTCCGATCATTATTGACCTATGTAAGTAACTTCGTAATATTCGAATGCGTACCTGGGCGTAATTAAGCGATATGTTAGCTTACGATAGATTTACACACCGAAACAAAGTTTTACATAGTAAGGGACTACGCAGGCAGACAGGATTAGAAGTGTCGAGGAAGAAAATCGAAAATGGTAAACATGGGTACAGGTCCACTAATAAGCTTGCAATGACATATGCACCGTTCCTCGGTAAGAAGCTGCTTGAGGGAAACGGAACAACATCTGTCGTTAGTCAGGAAAGTAGAGAACGGGTCATACATTTTTAAATTTTTGCCCATGCAGGTACTCTCAGAATCTGACTTCATACCGTGGCGTTTTAAACACGAGTATTGGTTGTAAATGGCAGTGTTTCGATAGACCAAACGAAATACAGCATTAACATCCAGAGTTAAGCGAAGTGGAAGAGGTGAATTAACGGAGCAGCACACAAAATGCTCTGCTTCTACTTTGCGTGGTCGGATTGGATGTATCGGATGGAGCTGTCTGAAAATTATGGAAAGCTTGGGTAGGGAAGCAAAAGTTCGACTACATGGGGGTCCATACTTTCAACGCATTTAAACAATCCGAATGAGTAAGAACGCTTCTCTGGTTTTCCTAAGTTCAAATTACTGTATAAAACACAGCATATGACATTCCTACGTCTGACGGAATGCGTCCAAAATTCAGGCTGAGGTGGTCAGGTACCTTAACTGTGTCAGTGGGATTGCGGAACTGATTGACTTTTACCACAGATATTCCGCACCTAACTTGTTGTCATCCAAGTATGAGAAATAAGGACTATGACCGGATTCGAACCAGTGTTGCTGAACTATCAAATTTAACAGCATAGTGGGCCGACGAAACCAGTGTGACTTCCCCTGACAAAGTTAACTTCAGGCTGTCAGTCTACACTGCCCGAGGTTACATGTGTTCCAAACCCCCCACAGTGAACGTCTCATTGCTTTTCCTCATGTTTGTCAGCTGAAGACAATGTGAAGAAGATAGGAACCAACAGTCTTTGAATCTTGAAGTGAACTTTGAGCAAGTAAGTTGTGCTGCCATACGAACGGAAAGGGCGACTTCAAACAGAAACCATATGACACAACATTCTAACTTAATCGCGTGCGTTCGGTGTACATATGGAAGTTAAGAAATGAAATTTTTAGCCGAACACCACTCACATATAATCGCGGCCCTCACGCTCACTAGAATTTCCAGTCAACCTCTTTCGAAAGCAAATATTCTGTTCGAGTTTCGCCTTCGTTAGAGCCCGCCGGAATTGTACAACCGTACGTCATTCGCCTTACACTATACCTTTCTTCATAACTGTTTCTATTTTAGGCACAAATTTTTCCATTACATGCTAAAGCAAATCACTTTGGTGCATTAGAATTTCCATCCCAGAATCTTGGACAAGAACGCGATTGGCCCAACAAACCGCAAGAGATGAACAATCTTCATTGGAGTGCTTCGCATTGGCTACTTTGGTAGGGGAAGTGGTTTGGGTTATTCGAGGGGTGTCAACGGATTTGTTTAATGAGAACGGGGTTAGCGTCCAAAGTGGAGCACAGGCCATCTGACCCTGTTCCTACTGATTCATCAAACAGCGGGCCGTATTGGTTCCTTTGACAGGTAAAGGGTTGTGAGTGGTTAGGGGTGTCTGTGAATCTCACTTCCAATAGGAGTGAGGTTTAGGGTCGTGGTAGACTTCGAGGTGTAATGTGAGAGTGAACCAGTTTGTGAGAACATCTTCATTAGTTCTCTCGTATGCATGGCTGACGGACGTAAGTACACCCACATCAGTCCCGAAACACGCAGATGTGTTATCGAAGCATTCGAAAGGGGCGATGACTGGCGCACGGTTGCCCTTCTAAACGGAGTCAAGTGCAATACCGCCTACAAGTGGCTACATGTGGATTGCATCAGTTATGACGCATAGCCTTGCAAAGGACACAGAAGCAGGATACTGACAGAGTCAAGGATCGATATGTTGTTGGAGTGGATTTCTGTGGACCCAACGATTACACTGCAATTTTTGAGATTTTGCGTCAAGGCTGAATTTCAGAAGGCGTTAACGACTACAACGATTAGTTAATACTCGGATGGCCAATGCATAACTGTCAAGAAACTGTGCCAAGTGCTCGTTGGTATGAAATTGGATGAGAATTGGGACTTACGGCGACTATTTGCACATCGACTGATGGAGTGTTATGCAAATGCAAAGAATATTTGCTGGATAGATGAGGCAAACTTCAGTTTGTTCTGTACGAGATCAATAAGACTTCCACTGAAAAGAACTCGAGCATGCGTCTCTGTAACAAACAGCCGAGGCCGTAATCTTCATCTGAGCTATGACGGGGCGAATAGCATACAACAGCGGCGATTGCAAGAGCTGACAGCGAACCCTGTTAGATCAGATGAAGATCAGTACACACATGTCAGTAGGTAGTACGAAATTGCACTTGACTCCAGTTAGAAGGGCAACCGTGCGCCAGTCATCGCCCCTTTCGAATGCTTCGATAACACATCTGCGTGTTTCGGGACTGATGTGGGTGTACTTACGTCCGTCAGCCATGCATACGAGAGAACTAATGAAGATGTTCTCACAAACTGGTTCACTCTCACATTACACCTCGAAGTCTACCACGACCCTAAACCTCACTCCTATTGGAAGTGAGATTCACAGACACCCCTAACCACTCACAACCCTTTACCTGTCAAAGGAACCAATACGGCCCGCTGTTTGATGAATCAGTAGGAACAGGGTCAGATGGCCTGTGCTCCACTTTGGACGCTAACCCCGTTCTCATTAAACAAATCCGTTGACACCCCTCGAATAACCCAAACCACTTCCCCTACCAAAGTAGCCAATGCGAAGCACTCCAATGAAGATTGTTCATCTCTTGCGGTTTGTTGGGCCAATCGCGTTCTTGTCCAAGATTCTGGGATGGAAATTCTAATGCACCAAAGTGATTTGCTTTAGCATGTAATGGAAAAATTTGTGCCTAAAATAGAAACAGTTATGAAGAAAGGTATGGATGTGACCAAAGTACCGTAGTTGAACACATAACCATCTTCGTCTGTCATTAATGACTGATAAAGTGAAAATGACCTTGAGGGGTTGTGTTTCGGGCAAAAAGGGTGAATCACGTGAGCAATGGCGCAGCACGTGTACACATTGTGAGTTTTTGCGAGAAGGGTTGAGTGAGGGTTGTGACAAGAGGATCGGATCTTAACACAACTATATACTGCGGTATTGGTGTTTACGCAACAGTGCCAATTAGACATCAATAACAGAACGCAGAATCACAAACACATAAACACGCGTTCACACGGAGTGACAGATAAGCAGTATTAGCACCTACCTACCTATTTGAGTAGGACGGAACAGCGGTTGCGCAATTGATTAGCTGAATCTACTCCAGCTGGCTTAGGGTTTTGGCATGAAACGGGATTAGGCAAATAAAGTGATGAACTTGAAGCAGCACAACTCTAAATTTTAGCTGCTTGCTGCGTGCTGGCCTTAGAATAGATTGTCATCCCAGTCAATGCTTTTTAAAGCATCTACATAACCGAAATTAGACAACCCATTCGATTATCCGGGGTTCCTGTCTTCTCTAGATGGCAGCCACTTCTCTGCAAAGATCACTGTCGTCAATCAAAAGTCAAGTCTGTAATAAATAAGTTGCGGTAGTTGAGTGTATTTGGCGTTCTACATTTTCCTCTCACTAGCTTCATTGTTATATATATCAGACGTATCAAAACCTGCTACAAAACTGCTTTTAACCAGCCTGCGAACGGTTCTAGGGTGTTATTTGTGAAGAGTGTACTTTTTTCGTATGCTCGAGACGTGCTCAAACCTCGCGCTAAAATAACCAGTAACAAACAGTCCGTCCCTCACCAGTGCCGACCAGATTGTAGCGGACAGCTGGTCATAGAACTGCTCATTTGTATCTTCGGCGTGACAGTTAGATCACAAGCACTTACAGGTGTGACACACTTGTCAAAGTCGTGGAAGCATGGGCATGATTCGAAGGCTGACGCCATGAGATTCGCTTATAACCAAAGTATTTATTAGGTCGGCTACTGCGAAACATACGCTGTGCTCCCCGAGCACCCTTCGTCGAGTTAGCTATTCATTAAGTGTACCAAGTAGCTGCTTCTCGGAGCCCTCGTTGGTCTGCAAAACTTGTCTCACTCAGAGCTGCGAAATCGATGCCGTAGCGGCTAAGTTTCATGGCGATCAATGAGATGTGCCCTTCCGGCTATCCGGTGCTGCACCAAACCAGCAGCGCACGTTCATTCCATGTCCCAATGGATAATGTCTTGCGTCCGTTCGCATACCTCAGATTGACATGATATTTCAGATTGAACCTATGAATTATCACCTTGATCCATAGGACAGAAGGAAACAGGGTTTTCTTGAGGGACACAAGCCAGAGCCTCTGACTCAAAATCCTAACCTGCTGGGCTACAGGATGTTAGGTAATCACACACACACGTAGTGCTACTGACATTCTGATGAACCACCGTAAGTGAGCTGAGTGTATCTTGGTCACTGGACAAACAACGTTAAGTGGGCTGTTGTTAGATGTGAGGGGCTGTCGTGATCCGATCAGGAATATGGAAATAAAGCTGGGCGAAGTAATATCTTCAATCGAAGTGCAATTGGAAGAGAACGCATTATTGAGAAAACAGTACTGTGGAATCCAAAGTGTGTTTGAATATCTATCTAGACGAATACTTAGAAGTTAAGAAGCAAAATAATTGCGCCCATCAAAACCGTCACATTTATCACAACAGCAACGCTCTTTGTCGTTTACACGTTTTAGCAGTCTACGGGTTAACTTGCTCTCGTGCCAAGTCCAGTGATATGTTCACAATTGCAGATGTGGTATGAATTATTTGGTAATCACGGCGATGACATCCAGAACCATCCAGTAGATTTAGTGTACAGAACGTTCTTCTGCTAAGTGTATGAAGCGCCGTATCTGAGAAAGGATCACAAACAATATCATGGTTTTAAGGCATTCATGAGGATTCTAAATGTCCACAATTTTCCGCAAGCTTCGATTTAGGAACAGTTGTGACAAACAATCAAGATTAACGGAATGTATACCATCCGAGCAATGCATTACAAAATTATTGCTCCAAGACCAAGCTGAGTAAATCAAGACTTACCAGTAGGATAAATCTCAGTCTTCATCATGCGAATAAAATTATTTACGGCAACACTAGACTGAGAGCGATGTGAATTCGTCAACATATATAGACAACCTATGGTCTTCTAAACCCTCTTTCTCAAAATATCTAGTGAAGTAGTTTCCACAATTTTCGAAGAATTGAGGTAAATACGCAAGAACAGTACCTGTGCGAAATGCCTGAACTTAAAAACTGGCACAGTGTTAGATATCAAAGTAGGCCGTCAGCCATCCGGAATCGAAATCGGTGACTATCAAAGCATAATAATTAGTGATGCATTAATCGATAGGAATGTTCTATTAACGTTTACAGGACATAAGCCAGATAGTCTGTTTCATCAACTGCTTGTGAGCTTTGTGAGTACAATTTGAAAATTTCTGGGCAGTACCATTAAGATGTGTATCCATCGTTAGACACTAACATGTCAGCAGGGCCAAACAGTTGTTAATCAAACCCCAGATGATTTGAATGTAGATCAAGTAGTTTTACTGAATGGAGTTTAAATGGAGTGAAACTCTGACCGTTGGGACACAATACACCATCAAGAATCACCCCTATTTCTCCAAGTCGAATGGACGGGGAGTGTATCCTTAGGTTCCTCGGCTGTTGTTTTCTCTTACCTAATAGGTGGAAAGGACGTTAATTCACATACCCTTCTGCAACCCCGTTGACCACCGTTCCGTGGTCTCGTTGACACGTAACTGGATTACGATCTATCGCTTATTCATGGGTTGAAGGTTCAATTCCCAGTGTGTGTGGTGTTGTTGAGACACACTGGGTACGAAACGGTCATGCACCACTTTACTAGTGGTTTCTGATCCTGACTGTTTACAAGACCGGACAAGCATTGGTTGAACCAGTAAGTAGTCGTTCCCGTCAGTTAAGTTACCCCGTGAGAAACAGTCAACGTAGTAAGCAGATTTTGAGTACCCTTGCACGGCATCATACTTGTAAACAGATAAAGAAATGTTCCATTTGTGGATCACAACATCCGGTAACTTCGCTAAATGATTGCTAGACGGTTGGTAAATTCCAACACTTCAAGAATAAAAACCGCCGTGAAGTGTAACTAAACAAATACGGAGGCGAACCACGGTCCAGTAGACAGCCAGTGCTTATCTTCGTGTTGGAGCTTAACCGCGCCCTGCCTGGCCACAACTTCGAAAACTACATGAATAAGTGTGACTACTTTGTTCTAAAGAATCCCCATTCATTGTAGGAACTGCATCTGTGATTATGGCTGATAGCAGCTTAGGTGAAAACCGGCGAATTGCACCACCTTCATCAGAGGTTTAAGTAAACAGACATACCAAAAATTAAAAAATATACTAAAGTGATTCTTCAGGGTTAGTTGGAATAGAGACATTAGGGAGTGATAGAAACCTTTCTGGGAGGGACAGCTGCTTCCATCTTGTTGAGTCTCCTCAGTGCCAATCACGCGTACTTACAGATCATGGCTTCGCTTCTGCGGCATGTGCGCCTGCATAAACCTCACTCACCCCTCTTCTGGGTCTTGATGAGCGCTTGTTCATCCGTAAAATAACCACAAATCGGCTAATCGACCTCAATCTATGAAAAAAGAAGATTGACAGCTAAGGAAATTAGCGTGAGAGGAACTCGAACCCAAGGTTAATAACTCACGCCAAGATAATTTAATGGTTTCTTAATGATAGCATGATTGGTAAATGTGACTTCAGTTTGAACTGATATGTAATCTTCTGTGATCCCGAAAATTGGTACAAAGTTTACCTCGATTATTCAGTAATACCGCTGATTTACAACAAGTACATATTCAGAGTGATTTGATAGTTACCACCTATTCTTAATTTATTATCATCAACCTGCTCTAGCGTTACCACCAGTGTAACCTGTACAGATGCTTATGAGGCGTTAACAAACCAAAGCAGCAAGGCTTTCCCACATCATCCGTATTACTCTTTTTAGATTAAAGGAAATAATCTATTCCTTCCTAAAGACGGTTTTTGCTAACACTTCCAGTGGAGCCGGCTTACGTTGTGTCAATACCAGACGTCTTGGAGCAACAAAAAATCGATTGTCATCCTAAGGTCTCGTTGACATTTACAGTCAGTGTATTCAAAGTGGTTAGAAGTTTCAAACGATTCAACCCAACCATAAGAGAGCACACTACCCGGTTGCTATAAATTGACAAAGATTGGAAATGCTGGTTTCATCTGCTAAACTGAGCTCACAAGTATCAAGTATGGATAACGAATGAACGGTTATTTCTATAACGGAACTATCAATCAGATTCGCAACCACTATTGGAAGGAGGCATTTTAAAAGCCCACGAACTATAAAAGAATCAGTAGTTCGTGTCTAAAAATTGAATGAATGTTTCGTTCATCCATTAATAAAAAATAAACGATAAAATTGGCTACCCCATCAAAAGAGTCAGTGGCAGCAGACAACACCAACTAATCGAAACGGATTAGTATTACTGTAAGACCTTTCGCAGAACTGCAACAATCACATATATCGCACTTCAGGTCTCAGAAACCGCAAGTCGGCTGAGAATGCTGGGCACCACATGCCCTTCAAGTGTACCACTGGGATGCTTTGAATTTTCATCCTCAGTTGAGATCGGGTTGTGTACATGTTTGGGTTCCTGTGGAATCGACTGTTTAGTCGATCACAATGGCAAGAAGACATGCACTGTGAGATTTAAGCTTTTCGTTTATTCTCATTAATCGATTACATAAAACATTCGGTTGACACATTGAGGGCATGAAGACAAACAGTGAAATGAACGAAAATCACGTAGGTGCAATCGGGGTTGGGTTCCACTGCCACACCAACGAAACTGATTGCGTTAGCATCTTTCGCTAACGAAGGGCCAACGGAGTGCGTGAGGTTTGATTAAAAACACCTCAGAAGACGCCAACATCTTACGACTGTAACAAAATGACGGGATCAACCACAAGACCTCTTGCGATTAAGTGTTTCGCGATCGAAGACCCCGGATTTCTGTTCGGGTGTTGGTCGACGTGACAAACGACGGGATTTTCTGTCACCCCAACTTCCGATTGGTCATACGAAGCTCGTGTATATTGAACTATGGGAGTGGACGACAATGATAATCCGTACTTAAAGGCAAGCAAGTCGAAAACAGCAGTAAGGCAATTCTTGAGGTTGGATTGTAAACGCCTCAAAAATTGCGGCGTACTGCGTGCGTCATCGGCAAATGAAGATTCACGGATGTGTTGCTTGTCTCTCCACACTGGTGCGTAGACAGCTGCATGTTCTACAGCATCAAAACCCACGTTACAAGCACTTCAATAGCAGCGTTTTCCGCATTCGCGCGTCAGCAAACTAAGAGACTCAGGAGAGAACACATTCTTCATTAGCAAACAAGCTTCTTTTCCAATAACTGTTGAAAAATTTGCTGTATGTTAATCCACTTTAGTTTCAATTTTAGTCAAAAACCACGTAATCTAGAATTCACTTTCAAAGGTTCTGAATTACAAGATCCCGGATTGTGAAGATTCAATATCGCGAAGCCAATTGCAACGATCTAATTAATAATAACAATACAACATTCCAAATAAAAATTGATCAGAATACGATGGCAATAACGTCACCAAAATATTGTGAAGCGTGATCCCTCAAGCTGTGTCGTATAGCTGCCTATATACGCTGAATGTGTAATGTAAGCGTACTTGCTTTTGTTACAGAGACCACATCCCTAGTGATGCTTGACATCAGTCACTTTCAAGAAAGTGACGTAACAGAAATGTCAGCTAGTTTGTAACGTTCACCCAGGTTCCCCGAGAATGCCTATTAATTTCACAAATCCCCTCGGTCCGGTCAACAAAGCATGAGCTACGAACAAGCTAATGGTCTTGGTTATAATAATTAGGGAGAAGCAGATTTCAGATTGCACGTGAATGATCTAGCTGGGTTGTAAATTATCGCAAAATTATAAAAACGATCATAAGAACAAAAATATTGTTTCTACCTTGAAGGCTTCCGCTGTTGAGCTCACTACCACGGACGACAACCATAAGTAACATTTTGGGGATTTTTCGAGAACGGATCATCCCATTTCAGTCAGATCAGATTCTGTGTAGCTGAGTATCTCAGTACATTCACTGATCACCCTACTTAAACAGGGCCATTATTACGGAACTCACGGTGCCCAACTCATATACACTATACCGGACAGGGAGAGTGAGTATCATCAGAGGTCTGAGTTTTACAACTGGTCCATAAGGACGACATCTTCAGCTGCTCTTGAACTTGCGGATTATTGACGAAGTAACGTATAAGTCTCTTAAGCTGTGCGGATCGTCAACACCTCAACTTTACGGCCTACCAAAGAATCGCAAGTCTGGGATGCCACTTAGGCCAATTTTAGTAATGACAAACTCACATTACCACAAATTAGCACGCTGGCTGGTCACTATTCTAACCCCAGTAAAACAGAAATTTCAGAAATACTCCATTAAAGATTCCTTTGAATTGATCAGTGACCTGGACAGAATCAATCGTGCCAATGAACTGATGTGCTCTATAGATGTTCAGTCACTTTTCACAAATGTCCCACTGCATGAAACGATTGACTACATTTGTGAACTCGTTGGAATGAGTCACACTTCGTTGCCACTTCCCACCGACATATTGAAGGAAACTTTGCTGCTCTGTATTGAGAATGTCAGTTTTCGTTTCCTTGAACAGTCCTACCGTCAAGTAGACGGAGTAGCCATGGGAAGTCCACTAGGTCCCATCATAGCAGACTTTTTCATGCTAAAAATTGAGCAACAGCTAGCTACGGAGAGAGAAAACTTGTCATATTACAAGCGTCACGTCGATGACACCTTAATTTTCAGTCGATCTAAACAGACAATAGATAACCTGGTGCAACGTCTAAATAATTGCCATCCTAATCTGAAGGTCACTTGTGAATTTGAGGTCGGCAACTGCCTGCCATTTCTAGATATCCTAATAAGTCGTCGAGAAGAACCATGTATAGGAAACCCACATGGTCAGGTCAATAC